>QFEC01081143.1:8411-21399 GCA_003316585.1 Gomphus bonarii | reverse complement strand
AACAGTATTTATGCATACCTAGTGTCAAGTTTTTGAACACTGCAGTTCCTGTTGTACATAACATGTGTTGGGTATGGAGTGCTCCAGAGGAGTGAATATGGCTTGATCATGACCCAGAGGTGGATGACTGAGGGTGCTAAGATGGAGATTTGTTGGAGGAGATCTAGGATCTAACTGTCAGGGGACCACCTGTTTTACATCCCAAACTGATCCCAAGCCAATCCACCCATACTAATACATACTGAGCTGAGCTGCATATTTGAGTGAAGAGTGTAGTGATGTTGCCTTGGTCCAGATACAAAGCACCCTGAACTGAACAGCTGAAGTGCCAGCCTGAGTACTATAGCACCAGATATGGATCATGGGGTCTGCATACCTTTGGGCCCAATCAAGGGTAAGGTATGCTGAGGAAGCAGGGAGCAGGCAAAGGGTATATAGGTTGCATAGCTCACTAGCAAGGGATCCTAGGTTTTCCTCTTAGGATTTCCCCCTTGCTAGCATCATGTGACTTCTGCAACTGAACTTGGTGAGCACTATAGGAGTTGCCCTTACATTAGGAAAACCTTGCCCAATAAGGACTGGGAGTCATTTTACAGTACAACCATAGGTGGCTTTAGTCTGAACAAAAGCAACTTGGATAGCTGTGAGGGTGATGCTAATGACAAGGTCACAACAACAAAATACTCCAATATTTAATGAGCTGATAAGGGGGTTTTCCACCTGGTGTAGCGGTAATCCTCAGAGATCAAGCTGAGGGGTAACTGTTATACCAGTCACACTTATATACCCTAGTGGAAAGTCCTGGAAGGTCATGGAAACTCATAGAAGGACATAAATAAGAAACAACAACTGACAATGAACTCCAAGCTGAACCCTGACATCACCCCCCTCTCAATGTATGGCATCTTGACATGGAATTTTGTCGAGATTGTTAATGGAGGCACCCATTAACACATCTTATCAGCCTCCACCAGAGTGAAGGGTGGGTCCAGGTCAGATTCCTCTTGAGTGCTACCCTGGGGTACAATTGGAGGGCAAACACACCATCCAAGTAGTGATCGCCATGGGTACTGAAGGGATTGCTAAAGGTTTTGAAAGATGCCTCTCGCATGTACTCCCCTATAGCATTGGGAGTTGCCCTTGGAGGAGGAGTGAACTGCAGAATGGGAGGATTGCTGGGTTTGGGGACCTCAGTTGGCCTAGCTGAACTGTGTCTGCTCCTGTCTGGGTTGTTATCATATTTATTATCACCTTGTTGTTCATACTCTATTTCATCATCAATAACCTCTTTGATCTGAGCTGACCATGAAGGGGAATTGAGAGAGTGGAGCAAGTGAGGCAAAGTGTTATGACCAAAGTGGAGAGGCAGGGTAGATGACATGCTACATGCTCTGTGCTGTAAGACCATAGGGGTGAGCTGACTATGTTCAGCTCATGCAATAGCTCTAGTATGAGGAGGCATATTGTTTTAATAGTAATAAAAGACAGGAAGATGATTGGTTCAGATTATACTGTTAAGTGCATGCACACATGTCCTTGGTTCAGGTGGTTTAGCTTAGTCCAATGAGCCTCAGTGGACATGGCATCAGCTTCAATGTACTTGCATTGCACCTATCTACCTGCCTGTGCCACTGGATTTCAGACTGATGCTTGGTAGGGTTCTGGGATGCTCAGTACCAAATGGTTGGACTACTAACTTAGGGACTGATAGCATATGTCTAACTTAGTTAATAATCTGAACAGAGAATACATACATGAGGCTAATTACTTATATAGAAAATGGGTTGCCATAAGATATGCAACAATGTTGCATAAGGCATGGAAACAAGAATGTAAGATATGGATGCAAGAATAGGTAAAACATGAAGAGTGGGCATACATGCCTGTACATGTACTGAAGGTAACTGAAGCAAAGTGAAAGAGTAAAAGAGAATATAAAAAAGTGGAATGTACTGAACCAAACCAAATGTACTTATTGGACTTGTAAGTAAGCAGCTTGTTATTTGTCAATATATTGAAGAATAGGTATATTTTCTACCTATTATTGTTGTGTTCTAGATTTTAGAACACCCCCAAACCATTTATTTCCCTCTACCCCAAGGTTTAGAGCATTTCAAACTCTGCCAAGCATGCATAGATTCATGTGTCATGTGCAATAGTTACTTGACCGAGAACCCCAAATCACATGAAATTTCTTTGAAATATATTCAATAAAATAGTGATAAATACATTCCATAAAATCTAATCAGTTCTCCAACAATTTGGAGCACAAGCAAGTAGTATAAGATTTAATATAAGATTTAATATAAGGTTTAACAGAGCTGTGAAGCTTGACCAAACATAATCTCTATGGACGAGTTCAAGCATGCAGTTCTGTCTGAATTGCCCAGAGATTGGGTTATTGTGTTTGTCTTGCAGTACTCAGAGTTGAAGGTCCCCAACATCATGGATGTAAATGTATTTGTCCAGGAGAAGGAATCCTTTGGGGTCCATGGACCAGCATTCTGTGGGATTGTCAAGATGGGTGGATGCAATGGGATTGGAACAAAGAGATTATTTAATGTCTAAGTGTAACTTATTGATGTCCATGACTATGGCATTGTAGAGGACTGGGAAACACAGGGATATTGCATGGAGTGATGAGATGAGTTGTGCAGATTGATTGTTACATAGTCACTTCCTCCCTCTTTAGGGTACACAACCCATTGTCTTGTCAGAGTGTCAGGTTTGGTGCCAAGTTAACCAGGATGAAAACAGATGATGAGGTTGAATTGAGAAAGGTATTCTGACCATCAGACTTGATGTTGAGTGAGCAGTTTGGTTGTGGAAAATATTCCAGGTTTTTGTGGTCAGTAATGATGTTGATTGCTTTGGAGGAGCCTTTGAGGTAGTGATGCTAGCATTTGAATGCTTTGAAAATTGCAAGCAGTTCCTTGTCGTAGACATCATAGCTTAACTCTGGAGGGATGAAGGTCCAAGAATGGAAAGCAATTGGGTGGATGTCATTATCTATCAGAGATATTGTTAACAGTATAGTGGCAAGTGCAAAGTTGGAGGCATTAGTTTTGATAATCAAGGGGAACTCAGGGACCCAATGGGTGAGCACAGGAGCAGTGGTGAAGGCCTTTTTCAAGGTTTTGAAGGAACTTCAGCATGCATCAGTGAAAACCCATGGAGTGTCCTTATGGGTCAAATTGGTTAGTGAAACAGTAAGACTGGAGTAATTGAATATGAAACATTGATGGGAGTTTGAAAATGCAAGGAAGGACTACACATCTTTGACTTTTTGTGGTTCAGGCCATTCCTGAATGACTTTGACCTTGTTGTCAGCCATGGTGAGGCTGTTAGGTGAGAGAATGTATCTGAGATATTCAACAGTGTTGACATGGAAGAAACACTTGTCTGTGCATGCATACAGGTGATATTTTTGGAGTTGCTGGAGTATGTCTCAAATGTATCCTCTGTATTGGTCTAGGTCATTGGAGTACATCAGGATGATATCCAAATAGATCAGGACTGAGATGTGGAGGAGATTGGAGAAAACATTGTTCATAAAGTGTTGAAATGCTGTGGGAGAGTTGGTGAGTCTGAAGGGCATCATGCATCACTTGAATGATCTGTATCTGGTTCTGAAGGCAGTTTTCCATTTGTCACCTTCATAGATTTGAATGAGATGATAGGCATGTTGGAGATTGTTAAGTGCATGCACACACACTCTTGGTTTGGATGTTTGGCTTGGTCCTGTCAAAGTATGATCTACTGAGCCTCAGTTCACTCAGTTGTACTGACTGAAGTCCCCATGTACTGTATTAAAAGTTACAGACTCACAAGTCTTATAAGTTTGTTCAGTTCAGTACATCATACTTCATTCTATTCTTGATTATTCATTCACTTCGCTTTGGTTACCCTCGGTACATGTATGGGCATGTGTGCCCACTCTTCATATTTTACTATTCTTACATCCATATCTTACATTCTCATTTCCATGCCTTGTGCAACATTGTTGCATATCTTATGGTGACTCATTCTCTATATAGGTAATTAGCCTCATGTATGTATTCTCTGTTCAGATTATCAACTAAGTTAGACATACGCTACCAGTCCCTAAGTTAGTAATCCAACTGTTTGGTACAGAGCATCTTGGAAACCTACTGAGCATCAGTTTGAAATCTAGTAGCATGGGAAGGGAGATAGGTGCAATGCAAGTACATTGAAACCAACACCACATCTGCTTTGGCTCATTGGACCAAGTTGAACCACCTGAACCAAGGGCATGTGTGCACACACTTAACAGTATAATCTGAACCAATCATCTTCCTGTCTTTTACTACTACTCAAACAATATGCTTCCTCATACTAGAGCTATTGGATGAGCTGAACATAGTTGGCTCACCCTTACGGTTTGACAGCAAAGAGCGCATGGAATGTCCTCTACCCTGCCTCTCCACTTCAGTCGTAACACTTTGCCTCACTTGCTCCACTCTCTCGATTCCCCCTCATGGTCAGCTCAGATTGAAGAGGTTATTGACAATGAACTATACAAGCAACAAGGTAATAAGAAATATGATAACAACCCAGACAGGAGCGAATGCAATTTGGCTAGGCCAACCGGGGTCCCCAAACCTGACAATCCTCCTGTTCCACAATTCACTCCTCCAAGGGCCACTTCTCCTCCCAGATCCACCCCTCAACCCATGAACAATTAGGACCTCCTCAATGCAATCTTGGAGCTCGGTAGGACCACCAGGCAGCAATGCCAAGATGGTCAGGCCACCTGAATTCAGGAACCTGACCCCTTCAATGGGGACAACCCAAAGAAGCTCAAAAGCTTCATTTTTATGTGCAACATGAATTTCCAGAGGTGACCCAACTCCTTTACTAATGATAGGCAGAAGGTCAATTACATGATCTGTTACCTCAAAGGGACCATGCTGGAATGTTTCAAGCCATATCTCACCAGTGACCCCTGAACTGAGCCAAGATGGGCCACCAATTTAGATGGTTTTCTCAACGAGTTACAAATTAACTTCAGTTCCTGGGACAAACAAGCTGAGGCCAAGATTGCTCTCAAAAATTCACTATTCATGAAAACCATAAGGACACCTGGTTCTTTGTGGAATTCTATGGACTTGCTGCATTTGTCAACTACAATGACAGCACCCTGCTTTGAAAGGCCTATATGGCCCTACCAAAATGAATCAAGGATGGCTTGGTCCATTTTAACAAACCCCAGACTCTCGACCAGCTCTGAAACATTATTCAGCAGATCAATGTAAGATACTGGGAGAGAAAGGCAGAGCAGGCCCGAGAGGGTCCTGCTGAGCTAAAAAAAGAAGGAAAGTCAGATAAGCCCAAAGCTAACATGGACAAGTCTGACAGCCCCCAAAATCCTAAGGGCAAGGGCAAGGGCAAAGACAGTTCCATGCCCCAGCTGAGCACACCTGAGTATGCAAACAAGCTTGGTAAGGATGGCAAGCTCCTTCCCAAGGAATGCCAGTGACACATCAACAATGATCTTTGTCTCCTGTGTGCCGCTGACAGTCACAAAGTTGCAGACTGCCTGAAATCTACTAAGGCATGAGCAAAGATGACCACTTTGACCCCCCAAAGCAGCTACTGCCTTGGATACCAAAGCTGAAAACTTGGCTAAGGCAACCAAGCTAAAAAATAGTCCATGACTCTTTGACCTCTGAGCACACCAAGAGTTGCATTGACTAGGCTGGTGCTAGTAGTGAGGTTAAGCTCAATGCTTCTGCTTTATTTAATCTAAAGTCTTTAATAGTTTACTTGTCTTCTGATTCCATTCCTAGTTCTTCTGATACCCCATTTAAATGCTTGATTGATTCAGGTTCCACTCATAGTTTTATAGAACCTAGTTTCATCTGAAATCATAGTATACCCACACTTTCTATCCCTCCTATCCCTCTGAAATTATTTCATGGTAGTACAAACTCAGTCATTACCAAACTAGTAGAAATACCTATCCATTTCCCCTCAGGACACACCCATTCTATAGAATTTTATGTCATGTCATTAGATACATCCATTTTGGTAGTTCTCAGACACAACTGGCTCATTCAATACAATCCATTGATTGACTGGGTATTGGGCAGTATTACATTCTGAACCACCTCTATGGAGTCTATGGATGTCCCAATGGCCTTGGCCAAGCCAGCTTCTGCTGCCTCACCATTGCCTGAGTCTGGATCCACCCAAAAGCTGGAAGCTCTGCATATAGCCCAAGTTAATGCAGTCACATTTGCATGTGCTTGCAAGCTAGAAGGTTTGCAAGTTTTTTGGCTCAACCTCTCAGCCACCAATGCTACCTCAGCTTGGTTGGCTAAGGTATCCTCCATTCTGTCCATCTCAGTTGAGCTATAAAATGTCCTGGAAGAGTATCACAACTTCATGGATGTCTTTAGCAAAGCAAAAGCTGAGACTCTAGGACCACATTGACCTTACAATCTCAAGATCACCCTGGAAGATGGCGCCAAGATGCCTCATCCACCCCTGCACACCCTGTCAACTTCAGAACTAGAAGCTCTCTACACATTTTTAGACAAACATCTAAATATGGGTTTTATCCAGTCCTCTATGTCTTCATATGGTGCACCGATCCTGTTCATCCATAAAAAGGACAGCTTGCTTCTGCTATGTGTCAACTTTTGGACACTCAACAAAGTAACCAAGAAAGATCACTACCTGCTCCCACTCATCTCAGATCTTTTGGATGCCCCTCACAAAGCTTGAATTTATTTGAAAATCAATTTTTGGCATGTGTTCCATCTAATCTGAATCACTGAAGGCAATGAGTGGAAAACAGCATTCAAGACTTGCTACGGGTCATATGAATGGCTGGTCATGCTTTTTGGCTTGTCCGATGCTCCTGTGGCTTTTCAAAGGTTTATGAACAATATCCTCGGTGACCTATTAGATCATTGCATGGTTGCATATATTGATGATATATTGGTCTATTCTGACACAATCAAACAGCACCAAGAACATGTCCAGGAACTTTTATGATGACTTAGAAAACATGGCCTATATGCTAAAGCAAGCAAATGTGAATGGCACAAGGATTCGGTCAAATTCCTCAGTTACATCCTCTGAACCAACGGACTCACTAGGGCTGAAGATAAAGTCAAACCATCTGCAAGTGGCCCAAACTGAGAAAAGTCAAAGATGTTCAGTCCTTCCTTGGCTTCACAAAATTCTATCATCATTTTATTTTTAATTACTTGGACATCACTGTACCCCTCACTTGCCTAACTTGTAAGGGTGCAACCTGGGCACAGACAAAAGACTGTAAAAGGTCTTTCAACTCCCTCAAGGCTGCCTTTACCTTGGCACCCATCCTCATGCATTGGGAACCTGACTGACCTTTGGTTGTGGAAACCAATGCATCTTATTATGCTCTTGCAGCTATCCTTTCCAACATAAACTCTGAAGGTGAAATTCATCCAGTAGCCTTTCACTCCTGAACTTTTTCAGGTCCAGAGCTCAATTACAATGTGCACAATAAAGAGTTGTTGGCAATCTTCAAGGCTTTCAAACATTGGCAACACTATCTGAAAGGCTTGGCCAAACCAGTAGATGTTGTTACTGACCTTAAAAACCTTGAGTATTTTTCTACCACTAAAGTGTTGACACATCAGCAGGCATGTTGGTCCAAATATCTATCTCAATTTGACCTCACAATTTGGTTCCATCCTGGGAAACTCAGCACTAAGCCTGAGGCTTTAACTAGATGATGGGATGTCTACCTAAAAGAGGGAGGTAGTGACTATGGAACAATCAACCTGCAAAACCTTCTGCCAATCTTCACTTCCTCCCAACTCGTAGAATCACTTTGTGTGACTCAACTCATCATTCTGGCTCTTTGAGCAAACATCATCATGGACTCTGAGACACTTCATTCTGACACCCTATCTGCACTTCCCACAGATTCCATAGCATTGCAACATCTCAGTCTTGACCCAAAACCAAACCTGAGGTGGATGCAAACAGAAGATGAATTTCTTCAGCTGGATAACCAAATATATCTACCCAAAATGAACAACCTCAGATTATGAGTACTTCAGTATGAACATGATCATGTACTCTTGGGTCACTTCAGTCAAAACAAGACATTGGCTCTCATTCACCAAGAATAGACTTGGCCAGACCTTCAAACTTTGGTCATTGATTTCTGCAAGTCTTGCACAACATTTATGCATACCACATCACAGCAACACAAACCTTCCAGCTTTCTGAAGCAACTACCAATCCCTGAGAGACCATGGAATTCTATTTCAATGGATTTCATTGAACAACTCCCTCTGTCCTCAGGATTCATTTCTATTTTGGTAATAGTCTGCAGACTCACTAAACAAAGTATTTTCATTCCTACAGTTGACATGATTACCTTGGCTGAACTAGTGAAACTGTTTGTGCTTCATGTCTTTTCAATGCATGGTGTACCAAGTCACGTAACATCTGACTGAGGAAGCAAATTTGTTTCTCACTTCTTCAGGTCACTTGGTAAAGCACTAGACATGTGCCTACACTTCACCTTGGGTTACCATCCTGAAACTGATGGTCAAACTGAACATGTAAACCAAACCTTGGAACAATACCTACATGTCTACTGCAACTATCAACAGGACAATTGGTCCAAACTGTTACCATTAGCCAAATTCACATACAATAATGCCCCAAATGATACTACTGGCATCTCCCCCTTCTTTGCTAATAAGGGACATCACCTGAACCTCACAGTTCATCCCAAACAAGACCTTGCTTCCTCCTGAGCCTGTGAGTTTGCTGTTGACTTAGGCCAACTTCATGAAGCCCTGAAAGAGCAAATGAGTCATGCTCAATCTCAGTATCAGTTATTGGCCAATGCCTGGCAACTCCCCACTCCTGAGTTTGCAATTGGGTCCTCCGCTTTTGTCAAAGCTCAAATTTTCTGCACTACTTGGCCGATGAAGAAGCTTGCCAAAAAGTACCTTGGTCCCTTCAAAGTCATAGCCAAAGCCAGTAGTCACTCCTACACTCTTTGGTTTCATGACAATATGTAGCCAGTCCATCTGGTCTTCCATGTCTCAATGCTCAAACCTGCTACTCCTAATGTTATACCAAACTGAGCTCAGGGACCTCCTGCACCTATTGAGATAGACAGCGAGATTGAGTATGAGATAGCCAAAATCCTTGATTCAAAGGTAGACTAACACCAGAGACCCTGTAGCCTCCTTTACCTGGTCTGCTGGGCTGGTTATGAAGGCATCAATGAAGAAATGTCCTGGATGCTTGTGACTGAACTTGGTCATGTATCCAAGATCATAGCTGAATTTCACTCTGCCTACCCTGCTAAGCTGGGAACATGGTCCCCTTGATCTGATTCAGTTTTATTTTCTGTTTTACTCATGGTCTATTTTCTTAGCTATCTATGGTCATTCTATGTACAGGTTTCCATCCTACAAGTATCCTCAGTATACCCCATACCCCTCTCAGTCCTTTTATCCTTCATCAAGTTATGCTCACCTGAGCTGAGACCTTCCCAAATCTCAGCCCATCTCACTTGTCATTTTTCACACCTTTCTCTTAGTCCCTCTCTTTTGGTTTGCTTTGGTTTGCTTGATTTTAAAGCAAAATTTATACAAAAAAAAATAATTTTTATACATTTTTTTCTATCTACTTCATTGTTTCCTCTTCATCTACTTTCTCCTCCTTTTCCCCATCCTCATCCTTCTCTTCATCCTTATCTTCTGAGCCAACACAAGCCAACCCAAACCCCTGCCACTACGGCATCCCTGTGACTGGATACTCACCAGCTGGTCTATGGACCCAGCCAGGAGTTCCAATGCCACTGTGTGCCTCTCTGAAAGGCAATTTTGTGCCTCCAGAGCTGAAACAAGCTGACTCACCACTGAGCTTGCTTGCTCGGGCACTTGGACCAATGCCCCTCCTCCACTGGGCCTAACTGCCTCCACCCAAGGCAACTTCTTTGGCTTCTTGGCTGACCCCTCCTTCTCACTCTCATCCCCTGTGTCCAGCAGGAAGCTCTGGCCCCACTTCTGGCCCCTTAACAAACTGCACCAGACCTTGTGCACCTTGCAGGTTACACAAGTTGCCCCAGTGTCTGAGCTGACACATTCTTCTTTGTGTCACTCACAGGCCTCGCACAGCAGCCACTTGGTCTTTGGCCAAGCTGCTGGCTGCTTGCCTATCACCTAAAAAATACTAAGTCAAAAAAAACATAAAAAAAAAACAAAGAAAAAACTCACCTTGAGAGGCACCTTCAATGCTGAGGCCATTCCCGGCCCCCTGCTTGACCTAGCCATTGTGTTCATGGCTCACCTCAGCATTTTTGGCTTTGTCACCACCACCTTTTTAAGGACCTCATGCATCTTGAGCACATGGGTGTCTTTTGCGGTTTCAGCTGGCTTGGCTGCATCATCATTGGCCTGTGACTGGGCTGTTAGGGTTTTTAGAGCAGCTCTCACTGCTTTGGGCTCAGCCATCTTGAGCAGAGCCTCTTCATCGGCTCACCTCTTGGCCACAACTCAGGCCTCTTCCTCAGCCTTTTTGCACTCCCTCACCTCACACTCCTCCCACTCTTTGTCCTTGCACTCCTTCTTCCTCTCCTCCTCTGCCTCTGCTTCCTTGCAAATATGCTCCTGCTCCTCTGCCTCCTCATGCTTGCATTGTTCTGCATCTTCATGCTCCTTGTGCACCTTCTCATCACAGTCATGCTGGTGCTGTTTTCTGTGCTCTTCAAACTGGTGCTGCTCTTCATCAGTGTCAGAGTCCATTTTTTTTGGATGGAGTGAATTGTGGTGGCGATTGGCTGGTAGTGGATGATGGGAGAAGCTACCCTGGGAAATTCAATCCCCAAACAATTTGCTTACCTCAGATAGGCATCCAAACCTTAATGGTTCAAACTCCGCTTACCGGCTTCATGGGTTCAGCCATTAAGAGGGAGATACTGTCAAAGCACAATCTACTGAGCCTCAGTTCACTCAGTCATACCAACTGAAGTCCCCATGTACCATATTACAAATTACAGACTCACAAGTCTTATAAGTTTGTTTGGTTTGGTTTGGTACATCACACTTCATTCTATTCTCAATTATTTGTTTGCTTCACTTTGGTTACCCTCTGTCAAAGTATGATCTACTGAGCCTCAGTTCACTCAGTCATACTGACCAAAGTCTGGCATACTGTATTACAAGTTACAGACTCACAAGTCTTACAAGTACGTTCAGTTTGGCTTGGCTCAGTTCAGTACCTCACACTTCAATTATATTCTTGTTTACTTGCTCACTTTGCTTCAGTCACTTTCAGTACATGTACAGGCATGTATGCCTGCTTTTCATATATTACTATTCTTACATCCATATTCTACATTCTTGTTTCCATGCCTTGTGCAACATTGTTGCATATCTTATGGCAACTCATTCTCTATATAAGTAATTAGTCCTCATGTATGTATTCTCCATTCAGATTATTGACTAAGTTAGACATATGCTACCAGTCCCTAAGTTAGTAGACCAACTGTTTGGTACCAAGCACCTTGAAAGCCTACCAAGCATCCATCCAAAATCTAGTGGCATGGGCAGGGAGATAGGCGTAATGGAAGTATGTTGAAGCTGACACTACGTCTGACCTTGGCTTATTGGACCAAGCCAAAACCCCCAAACCAAGGGTGTGTGTGCACACGCTTAACAGTATAATCTGAACCGATCATCTTCCTGTCTTTTACTACTCAAACAATATGCCTCCTCATACTAGAGCTATTGCATGAGCTGAACATAGTCAGCTGTTGGGGATTAGGGAATCTTCCCTATTATTCTAGTCAGTTTTCCAAACCAATTCAGTCTGCAAGATCCAAACCTCTCCTCCAAGGAAAATTTCAACTTAAATCAGTCATATCTTGACAACAAAAAAATATTATAATTTTTTGGCAGGCCATTTAAAAGAGTGAATTACTTCTAGTAATTAACTCTTAAATATCAAACAGTCTAAGCTCTCAGAAACCCTTAAAGACATCAATGATTTTGCCTATCAATATGTGGACCCACAATGTACAACAACTAGGTGTCAATTATCTAATATACAAAAGTGGCACCAAACTCCTGGCTCAAGTTATCAGTCCACAATGTACAACAAATTCCTGGGCTTATATAATAAGTATTACATAAAAAGGTCAGCCCAGAAGCATGACTTACATAATTATAATATTTCATGAGATGACCAGTCATGAGAGTACCAGTCATGGGAATATTCTTTTGTTAAGTGTGTGCACAACATGCCCTTGGTTTGGGTGGTTTGGCTCAGTCCAATGAGCTGAAGACTGACATGGCATTGGCTTCAATGTTCATGCATTGTGCCTATCTATCCGCCAAGCCACTATATTTCAGACAGGGCTTGGTTGGTGCCGAGGTTGTCAGAACCAAGTGATGGATGAAGGGACTTAAGAACTAGAGGATGTATGTCTAACTAACTTGATTATCTGAATGGAGAGTACATACAGATAATGGGTAGCTTATATAGGAAAAGAGAAACATTTAAGATATGCAACAGGGTTGCATTAAACATGGAAACTAGAATGAAGATATGTGGAGCAAAAGTACTAGAAAGAATGAAGGCGGACATACATGCCTGTACATGAACTGAGGTGAGAGAAGCAAAGTGGATGAAGGAAAAGGGGAAATGGAGTGAAGGAGAATATAACTGAGCCAAGCTGAACGTGGTCCTAAGACTTGTAAGTCAAGGACTTATTGTTTAGTATGGAAGGACCTTGGTCATTGCAACCAAGTGAACTGAGGCTCAGTGGATCGTACTTTGACATCTTTCTATTTTAGTGTCAGTGACTCCAAGGGTGACTCAGACTTTCTACAAGCTTCCAGCTCATTCCATCACCTTCCATAATTACCATTAATTGCTGGAAGCCTTCTTAATTAGTTACTTATATAATCAGATCAGAATTAGTATAAATAAAGCCTAG
>QFEC01075472.1:777-11620 GCA_003316585.1 Gomphus bonarii | reverse complement strand
CATCACCCTCTTTAATTCAGACATTGCTGTAGCCCCACCAGACATCCAGTTTTGTGGAGTATCCCTTGAGCAGATATTCTGACCATCAGACTTGGAATTAAGTGAGGAGTTTGGTTGTGGAAAAATATTCCAGGTTTTTGTGGTTGGTAACAACATCAATTGCTTCTGAAGAGCCTTCAAGGTAGTGATGCCAGCATTTGAACACTGTCAAAGTATGATTTACTGAGCCTCAGTTCACTTGATCATACCAGCCAAAGTTCCCACATACCATATTACAAGTTACAGACTTACAAGTCACATAAGTATGTTTGGTTTGTTTGGTACATTCCACTTCATTCTATTCTCTTTATTCATTCACTTCACTTTAGCTACCCTTGGTACATGTACAGGCATGTATGCCCGCTCTTCATATTTTATCTATCCTTGCATTTATATCTTACATTCTGGTTTCCATGCCTTATGCAACATTGTTGCATACCTTATGGCAACTCATTTTCTATATAAGTAATTAGTCTTATGTACGTAGTATGTATTCTCTGTTCAGATTATTGACCAAGTTAGACATATGCTATCAGTCCTTAAGCCAGTCATCAAACCGTTTGGTACTGACAATCTCAGGAACCTACCAAACTTCAGTCTGAAATCTAGTGGCACAGACAGTGAGATAGGTGCAATGCAAGTAGGTTGAAGCCAATGCCACATCTGTCTCAGCTCATTGGACCAAGTCGAACACCTGAACCAAGGGCATGTGTGCACACACTCAACAAACACTTCAAAATTCACTAGCAGTTTCTTGTCATGGATGTCATAGTTTAACTCCAGAGGAGTGAAGATCCCAGAGTGGAAAGCAATTGGATGGATGTCATTGTCTATCAGAGATATTGCTGATAGTATGGCAGAGAGTGTGTAGTTGGAGGTGTCAGTTTTGATGATTAAAGGTAACCCAGGGAACCAATGGGTGAGCATGGGAGTGATGCTGAAGGCCTTTTTCAAGGTTGCAAAGGAGCTCCAACATGCATCAGTAAAAACCCATGGAGTGTCCTTGTGGGTCAAATGGGTCAGCAGAACAGTAAGATTGGAGTAATTGAATATGAAACAGTGATAAAAGTTTGCAAATCTAAGGAAGGACTGCACATCTTTGACTTTTCATGGTTCAGGCCATTCCTGAATAACTTTGACCTTGTTGTCAGCCATGGTGAGGCTGTTGGGTGAGAGGATGTATCCAAGGTATTCAACAGTATCAATGTGGAAGAAGCACTTGTCTGCATGTGCATACAGGTGGTATAACTGGAGTCACTGGAGTATGTCTTGAACATGTCCTCTGTGTTGGTCTAGGTCATTGGAGTATAAAAGGATATTGTCCAAATAAATCAGGACTGAGATGTTAAGGAGATTGGAGAAAACATCATTCATGAAACATTGAAATGCTGCAGGAAATTTGTGTAGGGTGCACATATGCACTATACCACCTTTGAGAGCTGCAATCATAATATATACTGAATTTCACTCAAATAACTGGACAATATGGTTCAATACATACTCAAATATTTTTCTGAATTTTTGTGTATTTCTATCACTCTGTGTTCATGAGTTCTGACCATTTCTTTCTATACACTACTCATGCACCACTTACTTTTGCCTCCACCTCAAGGCTATACACACACAGTTGCTCAGAGCATTGGATTATATAATTGAAGCAAGGTGCTAACCCCACTTATGTCATAGGTACCAAAAGGCTGGTTTATGCATATGTATATGCAAGTGAGACATATGCTCATGTATGCACCTACTCCTCAGTGTTGACAATCACTGAGAAGGTGAGCCAGCTATTATATTAATGTAGTTTTAGTTGATTTTTCTCATTATTTTTCTCTGTAGTGTGATATTTAGGTATTACACTAATAATATTAGTGTTGACAATCACTGAGGAGTGTGATATTTAGATCTCCTATAACTTCCTCTGATAACTACTGTGCCAAAGTTGCTATATCCTCATCAGGTTGATGAGTCCAAAGGGCATCATGCACCACTCAAATGATCCATATCTGGTTCTGAAGGCAGTTTTCCATTCATTGCCTTCAGATTTAAAAGAGGTGATAGGTGTGTCAGAGATCAATTTTGGTGAATATCTGAGCCTTGTGAGGAGTGTCAAGGAGGTCAGTCACTCTGGGGAGCAGATAGCAATCCTTCTTCATAATCTTGTTGAGCCCTTGAAAATTAACACAGAGTAAAGAGAGCTGTTATTTTCATGGGTGAATAAGACTGGAGCTCCTCCAGGAGACCTGGAAGGGCAGATGAGGCCCATGGAAACATGTTCATCTGGAAAATCTTGAAGTGTTTTTAGTTCACTCTGAGAGAAGGAATAGATTGGACTGAAAGGAAATGTTCCATCTTTGAGTTCAATCTTGAGGTCATACAGCCTGTGCAGAGCTACTATGTTGGCTCTGACCTTGCAGAAAACATCTGCAAAATTGTGATATTCATCTGGGATGCCAGTTATATCAATCAGAGCATTGTTGGAGTCTAACTTGTCAGATGCTGAGATTATTAGTTGGAAGGTTTATGTTCCTTCCACAGAGACAAGCATTTGGATATGGGGTAGGTGTGTGGATGGGGTTTTTAGATGGGGTAAATGATTCTAGATAGTATGGTTGTTAGTTGTATAATTGTTTTTCCTATATATGTTAAATCCCAGACTTCCTTCAATAGATCTCCACCTTAGCACCCTTAGTCATCCACCTCCAAGTCATGTCTGATCCATATTCACCCCTCTAGAGCACTTCATAACTAACATGTCTACTCTGAGCTGCTCACATGATCTCTGTGCACATGTTACCCTGCTCTATCATCATCATCACATTATACACCTGACATATGTGCCTCCATGTTGACAAGAATAAAAGCCAGAGGAGTAAACAATAGAGTAGAGTTTTTGTTTTATTGAGAATACTAACAGAAATTTGTTTTTACTTTTCTTTGACAGTCAGGAGTGATATGGAATAATGAAAGAATACTTGTTTTTTGTTCTTACAACATTTTAACTAAATACTACATGATTAGGGGGACAAAGAACTGGTGAGACATGTGTACATGAGGGGATGATGCATACATGACATCATACAGGAAAAACATTTTATACAGAGGTTGGGGATAACAAAATATGATAAAGTACATACAAGTGAACCTGGAGCCAGAAATGCAAACATGTTTTGTAAGGTCATTAGCTGGCCAGGCTCATGCCAGCCCTACAATGTACACAATGGTGATGGGCACTTTGGTTTGGTTAGAAGTGAATGGAATTTTGAAGTAGGGTGATTCATAATTTTGGATATGGTGGAGAATATAGAGATGAAATGGGGGATGAGTGTCCTGCAGTTTTGGTAGAATAAGTGTCAATGTAGGGATGAGAAAACCACTTGGAAATTTTGTATAATATTTGCTTTTAGCACCTCTAAGTGCCCAGGGTGCTAAAGTGTCAAATACCTGTAAAGCTGTTCTGTTAATGAGTAACACTAGATTTTGATAATATGAATAAAGTAAAATGTTATTCTATCCAATAACCAGTGTCAGATATGATAACATTCTGCTAATATCCATATTCTCATTGTTGTGAGGATCCCAGGTCTTCAGCTACAAAATACTTCCATACAAGCCCTTCATCTGGGGACAATCAGATTGTAAAGGTAATAGAACTCGATGGGGGAAAGGGAAAAATGTAAAATAAATCTTGAAAAATATCTCCTCTCAGGCCTGAGTGCATTGAAATAACTAGCCATATAGGCTTCTCATCATTGTGATTGGTCAAAAATACCTGAATATATGCATATATGCACCTATATGCACTCCAAATGAGTTGGATTCATTATAAAACATCATAGTAACATTCTTCAGCATACTCCAGATAGACATTATCATACTTGTTAACTTGTCATAAAATTCATTAGAATCATTATTTTTTCATAAAAATTATAATTGTGCTCATTCTCCAACACATGTTACCACTTCTGTCATTCCTTGCATCATCTTCTAGTATATTCCATTGTTCCACATGAGGCACTTTCTCTTTGTAGTATCTCCATAGCCTAATTTAGTATCCCTTCTGCATTCAGACTATCCTGTTGCAATTTGATACAAAGCCTCTGAATGTATGTATATAAACCTCTATGTCTTTGTAGCTAGTTCTCTAGTTGTAATATTGATTTAGTCTCCCTCTCAATACCTCAGTGAAATCTCTCTGTAATCTCACTCTGTAACCTCACTCTGCAATGACAAGATTTAGAGCCTGCAGAATGTGGAGTAGAATGAGAATTTAGTATTGTATTGTTAAGAAAACAATAAAAATTGTTTTTCTGTTTTTCTGGTGGTTTTGGAGTGGTGAAAAGAACTTAATATTGTTTTTACATTGATAATACTATATAATACAATGATAGGAGTTGCATGAACTGAATGAGACATGCATATATCTAACAATGATGAAGAAATGATATCATATAGGATAATGTTATACACAAAGCTTTTAAAGAAAAAGGAAGTATAGAAACACATAATATACATACTAATGATGCTCCAGTTTGAAAAGTGAAGTGCTTTTGTATGAAGGATATTTGGCCTAACACATGCTAGCCCTATGAAGTATGCTAATGGCATGGGCACTTCAGTTCAACTTAATTGAGTGGAGCTTTTGAACTACAACAATTGAGATCTTCAGACATGATGGAAATTAAAGGGATGAGAGAGTAGATCAAATTCATGTTGTTCTTATATAATGGAATTCACTGTGTAAGGAGGAAAATGATTAAGAAGATTTGAATGGAATTCAACTTTAGTGCTTGTAAGTGCTTGGGGCACTTAAGGCTTGGATACCTATAATACATTATGGAGAGTAAGTATAACTAATTTTTGATAATACAAATAAAGTAAAGCATTGTTCTATCTGATAACCAGTACCATATATTACAATACTTTGCTATTATTCATATTCTCATTGTAGAATGGATCTTGGGTGTTTTGCAACCAAATGCTTCGATGTGGGTGCTTCATCTTGGGGGAACAAGTCAGCAAGGTAATAGAACTTGGTAGAATCAAGATAAAAATGTGAAATAAATCTTGAAAAATAGCTCTGATCAAGCTTGAACATTGCTTCAAAACAGTTAGCCATATAGGCTCATTGTTGTTATTGATATTGGTAAAAAAAACAGTCAAATATGTGCATATACATATGCACATATATGCACTCCAAAGAGGTCAGATCTGCCATAAAAACTCATAGTAACATCCTTCAACATACTCCAAATGAATCTTGAAAATATGAACTCATTATCTTGTTGTAAAATTTGTCAGAATCATTATTTTCATAAAATTGTAATTTTGCTCATTATCTAACATGCAACACCTCCATGACCTCCATAATCAAGGACAAGATGATGTGAGAGGGTGCAACACATAAGTTGAAGCCAAGTCCTTTTGACCCTGTATCCCAGGTTCAACTTCAATAGCTCAGACCCTTCAAGAAACCTTTGGACATCACTTCCATGACTCCAGACTTAACAATATATTTCCTTTGGTATATTTTATACCTAGGTTCAAATCCCTGCCCCTACATACTATGTTGTATTATTCTATCAATTTAAATCAATGAAATTTATTTCTCTAGTACAGAATATTCACCTCAAATATAAGGCTATTGTTATCTAATACAATACACTTGAATAGATCTTTTACCGTGTAACGTCATCTCAGACCACATGTGTGTCTATCAAGGCATATCAGATTTCATCAGGTCACAGTTCTCTATAAGCAACCCATTATCATAATTCGTCGGTACTTATCGAGAGATTAATGAGTTGATACTATCTTAATAACTTTATCAGCTATTTCTTCCATATAAGGCCTTATTAATTGTCAATGTTTATGTTAATCGCCGTTCACTCATGCGGATCATGATCCTGAATAACAGGCCTCTATACTATGTCTGTCATCCATACCAAAGACCGCGGCTCGACTTATGCACACCCGTGTCTCAATTTGGAGCGGTCCCCTCAGTTTATAGGCTGACCAATGAAGAAGCCATGGCGAAGCGGAGATGTCGACTGCAAGGACAATATAATTCTGGGTATACCAAACGTATATACTATTATTGGACAGACGCAATCCGTCAGGGCATTCGGAGACTGGGACATTATTGGCATCGGTTTTTGCGGTCCAGCGAGGGAGGTCAAGGTTCATCCTCCTCGGAGCCTTGGCATTCTTGTAACATTGATGCATGTTCAGCCCAATAAAGCTTACTCTTCATGAATTCATCCCATATCTCCTTTCCGATCACAGTATTCCACCTCTCATCATTCACAGGCGCCAATGGAACTTCATCTGTACTCACACCAAGCTCTTCCAAAGCTGTGATTATGTCCATTGTCGTGTAGTCCTCATGGATGTCCCCACTAAGAAGGTTGGCCTTGAGACTCCAGCGAAAATGTTTGCGCAAGAACTCATCCTCTGGTCCTGGGCATGTAGGACTTTGAGACTTCGGTAAGTGTGAGGGTAATGTTATAGAACCCATATCTCGGAACACAATAATGCGATAATCATCCTGAACCGGATATTCGGTATTCCTGGTACAGTCATTACTCGGTGCGATAGGTTTGGGACATACATCAACATCAACTCCAAAGGCATTGTCATGAAAGAGAGGCAACAAATCTCTTCGCATGAGGCTTGCATTTGAGGCGGTAACGAAAGGTGCATAATCACAGGATTCTGGGTGAGGGTACTGGTTCAACTGAATTAATAGTTAGCAAAAGAATAAACCGAAAAAGATACTGGGTACCCTGTATGCCCAAGTAGGTGGAAATATCCAAGTGACATCAAGAGCCACATCTGTGGATATGCCAGTGATCAAGCACCCTTTGTCACGCAGACGAACAGGAGCCGAGATAAAATCCGGGATATTGTACTTTGCTATTCGTTAAGGGTGATAATGCCATTAAATTGAGGGATGTACCAAATCCATTGCAATGATCAAATTTGGAGAGTTGTTTCTTAGGTTCGTGACGAGTTCCTCGAAACTTGCCACATATGGCAATGGATATCGCCCCGTAGATTCCCCAACTGCAAAGTAATAAGAAACACCATTCATGACTAATATATCTCCAACATTTTGTATATGGAAATAAAACGGACTGAAATATGCATAGTCACCAGGGGAGAGCGGAGCGGAGGGAGAGATCTCTTGATCTCTTGGGGTTACTTTGTACATCAAAATGCCAGTATGTTTGATGGTGGCCGGTCGAACTTCACCAGCTGGCAAAGAGGGGTCGATGATGTGTATCCAGCGGTACAGTGTAGTACTTGTCATCCGCGTCAGCCTCTGGTTGACTCCTAGCCACAGTTTAACCTGTAGAAACATCTTTTTTCGGAGCTGTATGTACTTACCGAGCATAAGATAAGCAGGAGCACTTGGCCAGAAGACAAACGTGTCACGTCTAAGGTATAATGACCTTTGAGAGAGAATATGAGAATTATTTTCAGTCTCCAGAGGTTTGCCACTGTCAGCGTTGTTTGGGGACATCTAGGTGACTAGTCAGACTGAGGTCGACGCACGCTCACTTCTCACGTGACTTGCTGGAAAAAGCCTTGTAATGATGACTCAGCGAATGGCTATGTGTAATGATGTCTAGGCTAGCTGTAAGTGGGCCGTGGCTCCACCCGGTAGGGACAATTCCCCAATCCAAAGGTAAGGATATGAATGGCCTGTTATAAGATGATATCAAATCGTATCAGGTCATCAGATTTGTTTCTCAAGCACTTCTTGTATTAATGATTGGAATGTTATATCAAGCCAGAATAGTAATGATTAGAGGTCACATCCCCTAATACAAGTGATAACAAAGAAGAAGATAAATCCAAGGTGCCACCTTTGATTTGTGTATAGTATAGCTTGAAATAATGCTGAGTTGTAAGTTTCTCCTATTATAACCAACTAAAAATACTTCATGACTCCCTCAATAGCTCATTTGCCACAAGGGTCCATCAACCCAGTACCAACCACAGTGTTTTTTTAGGACTTGGGTAGATACACAGGCCTAGGTCTAATACCAATTGATATTAGTATGTAACTTATATCCTATACATATATAAGGTATAAAGTACTGTTGGTATCAAATCCTTAAGACCTTGACCATTATTTGAATACAATGGATGTTCTAAGTTTCAGCCTTCCAATTGTACTTAAAAACAAAACCCATCATGATAGAATTAACTCCAATCTTAAAAAAATATTTTTATTAAGTATATCAATGTATATTTATGCTCCTGGGACAATTGGGCCAGATTGGTCAGTATCCTGTGGACAAGATTGGTCAGCATTGGTCAGAAATTGTGCATACAACCACCTGAATTGTTTAACCCACCAATTCAAACAAATACACACTCTTCCTCTCCCATGTCCTTCCTAGCTGCCTTGGTCTTCACCATGCCAGGCTGGTGACTGTTATCTTTCTACTTCTTTGCTGGGTTGCTTCTGCTTCTCCTGGGATTATGCTGCTTCTGCTGCTTCTGCCGCTGTTCTCTGCTCAATGTCCTGTTCATATCCATTTTTGCCATTGCCCTAACTGTCCACCTTGTGAATGTAAGGGCAACCCCTGACAACACACCCATGTCGTTCAAGTCACCTATACTATAACATGCTATGCACCCATTACATATATATATATATGTATATCATTTGTTGACTAATCATTTATGATAGATGGTTGTCCTTAATTATACTAATTTGTACTAAAGAACTCAACCAAGTTTATATTATATAGTCTCCTTCTTTGTTAAGAATGGGCTGAGGTGAGGTTCTTGCATAAGCTCATGCAAGGTTATAACTGTTGTAAATACTCCCCAATTAGATTTCACATAGCTAAAATAGTCTAAAACACAAAAAAACAAGAATTAGATGAAGAACACAGACTCCCACACTTAGTATATGCATGTGAGACAAAACTCCTCATTGATCTAAAGGATCTACAAAAAGAAGTGAACTATTTTATCTATTTTTCATAGCTCTAGAGTAGTTTAGATATTTTATGATCATGGAGTTTTGCCCCTGGGGTGATAGGTGCCTGGGTGGCTAAGGGATGGAAAGGATGGAAAGGAGATATGGATCTACCCTGGAGCAATGGAGAGAGTGGACTCAATGGGAATCCAAGAAAAATGGACATGTAATAGGATGGATAAGGTTTGGACCAGGCAGAAACAAAGAGAAAGGAAAAAGGAGCACATATATGCAGTCACCAGGGCTGTGAGCTCAATTGGGACTGTAGCACATGACCTGGAGATAGGGAAACTCAAGAGAAACTAAGAATAACACAAGAAAAGAACTCAAGCGTTTTCTCAAGTTCTCAATCAAAGGTGGCCCCTATATACATGGCACTGTGATAAAAGTAACATGGAACATTGCTGCCCCTGTCCCAAAGCAGATTTTCTTCCTCTTTCACTCACACAATATTTGTATCACAACTATGTATAAGTAGTAGTGCACTACACAGAGTAAAATAGTAGTTCTTCACTGTTAGATCCCAGATCATCTAAAACAAATCTCCATCTTAGCACCCTTAGTCATGCACCCCTGTATTATGTCTGAGTCATACTCACCCCTCCAGAGCACTCTGCACTTATGAATTTCCTCTGAGCTCCTCACATGATCTCTGTACACATGACACTCCATTCTGTTATCATTACCATGTTATCACTCTGACACATGGACCTCTATGTTACCATCTCCATCATCCCTTGCATCATTTTCTAGTATGTTCCATAGTTCCACATGACTCACTCTCTCATTATAGTACCCCTGCATCCTAATGTAGTTCCCTTCCCACATTTGGATGACCCTGTTCCATATTGATCCCACATTCCAAATGTATATAAACCTCCATGTATTCATAGCTAGTTCTCTAGTGTTAGGATCTTACCTCATGAGATCCCTGCTCACTTAGTCATCATGATTAAGTAATCTTTTTACCTTTTCAAGTAACCCCACTTGGTCTCTTTGTTTACTCATCCTAGAGTCCAGACCTCACTCTCATTTATTTGGTTAATTTCCTTGCACATGTTACATTTTCCTATTCTAGTATTTTCTGTTGCCTCATGCAACAATCTTTGTAACACACCTCACCCAAACCTTATTCTTACTCATCCATGTTTCACCTTGCCTTTGTTTTAATTCCCATTCTGGAAACCCCTTTGTTCTTTTGATTTGAAGTCATCCTGACTATTTGAAATACTAATCTCATATATAATGTGAATTAGTAGTTCTATAGTCAAAAAATCAACTAAGATTACCCTGAGTTTCCCGTCAGACCTCACCCTTGGAAATCAGGGATTGTATGAGATCTAGAAGGTGCAGCACATAAGCTGAAGCCAAGCCCTACTCCAAACCTTGCTCATTGTCACAACCTCATGCAAGCTTTATCAAGAACTCAGCTCAATCAGTTCTTAACAGTATTTTCTGACTCACACTTCTGATCTCATATCAACATGTCTATTATGACCACTCAATCCAGTACTCGTGCCATTAGACAAGTTATGGTGCCTTCGACCCCATCTAATCTACAAGCAATATCAGATTTACGACAACTTTCTGAACAACCTGAGGAGATTTGCTTCCCCAACACTGTTGATGCCAAAGACCTCAGCCACAGCAGAGACCAGGGATGCAGGACTCCTCCTCTACCTGGCAGGCCTCCTGATAATGGCTCTCTGGACAATGGCTCTCTGGACAATGACCCAGATGATGAGGACAACCCCTTATAAGATGCTCATAGTGTCAATACAAATATCAACTCAGATGAGCTCATTG
>QFEC01075471.1:3982-14801 GCA_003316585.1 Gomphus bonarii | reverse complement strand
TCCTTCTAAATACCAACTCCAAACCCATGATATTACCCTGATTCTGCTGCAACTCTTCGATGGCTCCAATTCCATGATATGTGAATAGTTTGAACACACTGAGCTACAAGTTGTGCTGGTGCATTTGCTTGTGCATTTGCTTGTGCCCATGTTCTCATTCCAGGCCGGGGTACTGCTTCAACTGGCTTCAACTGGCTTCCACTTCTCGATGGTGATTCTCCCATTATCAAACTTTGCAAGGATGACAATCTTGATGTCAAAGTGGGAGACTGCAAACCACCATGTTGCTTTTCGTCGTAGTGAGGTCCAAGATTGGGTGTAGCCAGCCTCAATGACTACAGACAGAAAGCTGTTAGGTGGTCACACACCTGGCTGTAGGCAAGAGTCTCCTTCCCCCCCCCGACCTCACATCACCAGCATCATCAAGGTTGGTAAATGTTGTGGCCCCCACACTGACAAGGTCCTCTAGTGGTGCATCTATTCTGGCAGTTATCATGCAAATTGAATCATTAAGGTGAAGATGGAGTCTTTCATGAGCACAAGTGGGAATGGTGACAATGAGTCGTCCAGGATCAGCCATAATGCTATCAATATTCCAATCTGTTTCCCCCATGGGGAGCAACACTCCAGATGTTCTTTGTAACTCTACTAGAATCCAGTTGCTCAGCAGTTCTTGGATACAAATGGCTCACCTGCTACAATCTATCAATTGATTAGGCTTTGAGTAGCATTTTGTTAGGATCTCCATCCATAGCTAATTCTTTGGTACCATCCAAGTCAGTAACCCCCACTTAGTACTTATCCTGAAACCCCTGCTCATTGCACCAAAAGTTACCCTGGTCAATACAGCAGTATTTTCCCACATCTGTAAGATAGATGACACCCAAACCTTCCAACTCTTCCTATCTAGCAAACTGAATTCTGACAACAGTCTAATAGATCTGACTACAATCCCAAGCAAGTACTTCAATTTTGGGGATGTTTTCAGTAAAACTTGGGCTAACACCCTCATGTTACACTGATCTTATGACCTGAGGATTTAACTAGAAGTATAGTGTCTGAAGGTGTTTTGAGGGGTCTGAGCTGTAGTAAAAGATAGGCAGGTCTTATGTTTAATGATATTAATAGTAGAGCTTGGTTGATAATAAGCAGATAATAATTGTGAAATAGTAGTAATCATGCCACCAACAAGACCAGATTCTCCATTCAGCTCCTCTTGAAAGCTAAACTATCAAACTCTATCCATGCTTATTCAATCCACCATCTCTAACTTATTTGAGTGCCTATAATAGTATTAGGGGACAATCCTCAGGTTTTCTTTATTTATTTATATTCCCTTAAATTTCATTTTACATGACTTACTCCTTCCTATCCCATTCTCCCTTATTACTATTATCCCTTTATACTTATTCTTGTTGTAACTCCCAGAATCTATATAGTTAGTTGGTTAGATAAGGAGATTTTCACCCTGATCTCTTTAGATCCCCTCTGGCTAGTATGAGAGCTTATAGGTAGCCTGAGATTAGAGTCTCCTTGCAGGCCTAGGTAGACCAGTGGGAAGTGTCAGAGGATGACCCTTTTCAATCTCTGGTTCAACTCTGAGATCTCCTATTCAAACTCCAATCAATCCATAATGTCCATTACCTCTGAGACATCCATTACATCCAAGATGTCCATCACTCCATAACTAGATATTCTAGGACAGAGGCCAAGGACTAGAGCCAGGTACCTGGACTTCAGACTGGTACTAAGAGGTAGACTTGGGTAACTCTGTATGGGCACTTACAAAGGAATGCATGGACTGCTTACATAAAGTGTATATATAGAGAGAGACTCCCTAGTGGTGGAATCCTTAGACTTTCCTCTTAGGATTTCCTCTGCTTAGGTGAGAACCCTAGTTACACTGTATCTAGGTGGTAGTTATATGAACTTAGGATTTCCTCTGCTTAGCTCCGTGAGATACCTCCGGAATAACTAAGGGAGTTGCCCTTACAGGAAGGGTGTTAAATATAAGGTGTTGGATGTAGGTCTGAGGCTGTTTTCATGAGGTCTAAGATATCAATGTTGAACTGAGGTAGTTGTGAGGGTACAGGGTCAAAGGGACTTGGCTCCAACTTATGTGTTACACTCTCCCAAGTTGTCTTATCCTTAATTTTAGAGGTGGGTTACAGAAAGGTTCAGAGGTTATGAGAGGGAGACTAAATTGATATTCATACTAGGAAATTAGCTATGAAGGTATGGAGGTTTATATACATGCAGGGGCCCTTGTATTTAAAGAGAATAACATAGTCTGAATCCAGAAGAGATACAGTATTTAACACTTGGTATCATTACCTGCCTTGGAATTACAAGCTTTGGTGTTTGAGAGGTTTGCCTGTTTTGAGCTAGACTTTGGACACTCCTTAACTATGTAGCCTTTAGAGTCACAAAGAAGGTATAGTCCCTAGTCAATATTCTTTGATATTCCTTCCCAAGCTTTGAAGAAGGTCATGACCCTTACTATTTGTACTTTGTCATTCAACTGACCTAGCTATCCTCTCATATCATATCATATTACTGCCTAGAATTTTTATAAAGGTCTCTCTACCTTCTATAAAATAACAAGTCATGTTTTATCACCAGTTTACATTTGGGTTCAAGTTAAGTCTAGAGTAGTTATTAAGAATTGATTCTGTGATCTGAGGTTTATGTGAGCTCAGTGAGGTGGCATAACTAAGGTTTAGAATAGGGCTTTGCTTTAGCATATATACTATACCTTCCTAACCTTCTAACTTCATAAGCTCTAATTTCCAAGAGGGAGGTTCAGAGAGTTTGAGAGAGAGGTTCTAAGCTGATTTTTAACTAAGGAGATACTAGCTAAAGTATATGGTTTATATACTAAATAATTTTTCAAATCGTTCTTGAGCAAGAATAAAAAGGAGATTAAGTTAGGTAATTAACAAAGAGATTAGAACAAAAGAGACTGTTATGAAGATGTTACAGAATACTAGATAAAGAAATGAGTGTAAGGTTAAACAGAGTTACTAGAAAAGGAAATGATGAATAAGCATGATGACATAAAAAATGAGATCTTAGTTGAGATTCTAACAGTATCTTGCCCTCATGACCAAGGTAATAAGGCTATAATATAAAACTTCAGGAGGAGAATAATTGTAGTTTGAAACTTGGGTAAGGTCTATATAATACTGGGTTGTTGAGCAAAATCAGAGAAACAGTCTTGAACTTCAATGCCTGTCAAAGACACTTGTGACCAACTTTGAATGATATTGAAGCAGGCAACTGGCCATCTTGTACAATAGACAGTCTATTGTATACAACAGTAAGAGTACTGTTGAGCAGGCTATACTTGATAGTCCCAGAAAATCTTTGTCAGTAAGATCCTCTGGAAATGTATATATTGACATACAGGAGTTATGGTTTGAGGGGTTCACATATGGTAGTTCAAAAACTATTCCAATGTTTTAGCACTTTTGGCTATATGGGTAATACCATTGAGAATAAATTATTTAATGTCTTGAAAATATTTTCCTGGAAGCTATAGGATAATAGCTACAATTTGAGTGATATATTATGTAATTATATTGAGATTTGATAACAGGGTCTATATTTTAAAATGGTCATTCATTAGAATAGTTTTTTGACCCACTATTTTCTAGCTTTCTTTGTTTTATAACATATAATAGGCATAATGAAAAATTCTGAAAAAATCACATGACCTGTCACCACTTGTCGCAAAGGTTTGAGCAGTCACATTCTGCTTTTTTCTTTGACCTTGAAAGTCATTTCTTCTGTTGACAAGGCAAATGTTATCTCTCTACTTATCAGATCATTCCATCTGGAAAGTAGAGTCTATTACAGGCCTAGAGAAGTCAACTGTGGGCAGAATATACCAGGAATTGGAAATGGGCAAGGAGAACTATAAAGAAGGCAGGCCATCCATGCTTCCTCCAACTGATCAGAGGAGGAGTGTCAATCAAATTACCACTGGTAAACTAGACAAAGCTGTCCAGGCCATAAACTATATCAACACCATCATTCAGAAGCCTTTAAAAGCCTCCAATTTTGGCTTTTTTTACTCACTAACTGTCAGTAACAAAACCATTCAAATGAGACCTGGAATATGAAATATGAAATATCTCAGGGGGTTCTACATATATATATATATATTTTCTAGGTTCTTGGTCTACAGGATAGCTAGGATCATAGAGCATATGTCATAATATTTTCATGATTTTAAAAATTAAATTGAATTTCCTATTAGATACATAATCCAAAAATTCCAAACATGCAAACAGTTTTGTTGCTTACTGTAAGTGCCTGTGTGGATGCTTGCTATGCTCTGCCATCTGTGTATGAGTCTGGCACAGTCCTGCTGTGCCATATGTGTCTGTGTCTGTGTCTGAGTCTTTCCTTCTATAACTCTTTTACTACTGCACTCAACAGCCTGGCCACCAGTAACTCTGAGATACAAGTTCTGTTGTCTTCCAGTAACCAGGATGTTTAGTAAAGCTTGCATCATGGTGTGCCTTGACAATGTCATACCATAACTTAGAGTCAAGAGGGATGTATACTTTGCCACAGTGAAAGATATGACTATTTTCCTCTGCCCACTCTTCTCCTCAGAGGTTTCCAAGTTCCTTCAGAGCCTTCACGACCTTCTCATCCCAGTCTGTACAATCTCTAAATCTGTCAAGGAATTTGTTGGCTTCACCATTAACTAGCTGTACACCAGTGGCATTGACATGAAACATATTGGGCTGGAGCAGAATTTAGTTCAGATTATCTTCCTCCCCCCACTTGTGATCTACCCATCTTGAAAGTGCATCAGGTTTAGCTGAGTGGTAGCCAGGATGGTGGATCAGTTCAAAGTCAAAGTGAGAGAGGTAGAGTGACCAGTGAGCTTGGCAATGATTAGGATTCTATGCAGAACAAAAGTAGGTGAGGTTTTGATGCTCATTCAGGATCTCAATTTTGTACTTGGTTCCCTCTAGGATATGACACCATTCTTCCAAACCATGGATGACTGAGAGTAACTCCTTGTCATAGATAGCATAGTTGCACTCTGTGTCTGAAAGGGGTCTTGTAAGGGCAACCCCTGTTACACTTGTGGAATGTCACACAGTGCTAGCAAGGGGGAAATCCTAAGTTAGATATCCTATGTACAGTAAAGGGGGTCTCACAAGGGGGAAATCCTAAGAGGAAAGCTTAGGGTCCCTTGCTAGTGAGCTGTTTGATCTATATACCAATGGTCTGTGCTCTTACTTCCTCAGCATACCTTACCCTTCTCTTGGGCCTGAAGGTATGCACACCAGTTCTATAGATACCAGGTGTCTCAGGAGCCAATCTCCCAGGACCTGAACCAAGGTTTGGGTATTTAGCTCTTAGAGGTCTTGACCCAAACTGAGGTATCTTTCCTTAGCCTAAGTGACTTGATCTTGGGTTGAGTGGGTCTCTTCCTAGCCTTCCTCAGCCCTCAGCTTCCCACCTTAGATCTTGGTTCATAGCTCGGAAACTTCATGGGTAAGTGCCAAGCTGTTTAGTGGGCCTGAGGGTGCCGAAGGTTTGGAAGGTCTTGCCCAAAACCTTGGGTCATTTGGTGCATTCCTGGTCAAGCTGTGTTCATTTTGGCTCAGGGCTTGAGATGGGTCATCCCCTGACAGGTCTCCACTTCCCATCACAGAGTTGAGAGAGTACAGTGCCAGTTGCATATGCTGAAGCATTAGTTTTAAGGTAAAAGTGCTTGGTCTGGTCTGGGAGAATGAGGATTGGGGGTAGAGGTGATAAAATGTTTGAGTTTATCAAAGGCTGCTTGTTCTGATCCCTCTGGTGTCCAAGACCATTGTTGTATTTGCTTTGGTCAGATTGTTCAGGGGTTTTGCAATGTGCAAGAAGCTACCCACAAATCAACAGTAGAAGTTAATGAAACCCAGGAAGGATCTCACTTCAGTTACATTGCATGGGGTTAGCCAGTCACATACTCCTGCTACCTTCACTGGATCCACAGCTACCTTTCCTTCTGAGAGAATGAGTCCAAGATATTCCACCTCCAGCTGTTTGAATACACATTTCTCCAGTTTCAGGTATAGGTTGTTGGAGTAAAGTATCTCAAGGACTTGTCATACAGTGTTCTGATAGACTTCAAGGGATTCCATGAAGATGAGTATGTCATCTATAAACACTGCTACCACTCCTTCATCAATTAGCTCCTTGAAGATTTCCTTCATCATCATCTGAATGGTTGCTGGGCTATTGGGGAGGCCAAAGAACATCACCAGTGGTTCATATAGGCCCCAGTTTGTTCAGAAGGCTGCCTTCCATTCACCTCCTTCATTTATGTGTACATTGTTATATCCCCAGTGGATGTCTAGCTTGGTGAAGTATTTGACTTTAGCAGCAGAAACCTTGTTTATGATATCAGGTACAAGGGGTAGGTGTTGGAGATTAGTGGATGTTCCCTATTATTTCTAGTCAATTTTCCAATCCAAATCAGCCTGCAGAATCCAAATCTCCTCTAAAGAAAATTCCACTTAAATTGGTCATATCTTGACAAAAAAAATATTATACTGTTTTTGGCTTGCTATTTAAGAGTGAATTACCTCTAGTAATTAACTCTTGAATATCAAGTGGTTTGAGCCTGCTGAAACCTTTAAAAACATCAATGATTTTGCCCATCAATATGTGGATCCACAATGTACAACAACCTTGGTGTCAATTATCTAATCTACAAAGATGGCACCAAACTCCTGGCTCAAGTTCTCAGTCCACTTGTACAACAAATTCCTGGGCTTATATAATAAGTATTACATAAGGGGTCACCCCAGAAGCATGACTTACATAATATTAATATTTTGTGACTTGACCAGTCACAAGAGTACCAGTTGTGGGAATATTCTTTTTCTTTAGTGTCAGTGACTACAAGGGTGATACAGTGACCTCTACAAACTTCCAGAGCCTTCTGTTTCTTTCCATACACTTCCACTAGCTTCAGGAAGGACTTGCCTTATTAGAGAGTTACATAATTAGCTTAGAATTAGTATAAATAGAGGTTAGTTCTGCAGTACAATAACAATCATTTTCACCCATAACAATCCACAGGATTAAGCAAGTGTAGCTAGCACTCACATAAGTAGACTGAAGTCTGCTTAGGTAGCTGGTCCAAAGACTGGGAACCACCCTTCATCAACAGGTCCAAAGACCCATTGAATAGGTTTATTCTGAAGAGTAAACCTAAGCTTTTGCTACTGAAGTGGCAGGCTAACCTTAATTCTAAAATATATAAAAATTAGGAAAAGAACTAAATCAGAAAAACATTAGATAAAGTGGAAATAAACCTAAACTAGTTTAGAACTAATAGTTTAACATTCTTAAACTATTAGTTCTATATGTAACTGACAAGACACCTGACAAGACCCCCCTTAAATTTTTATTTATTTTTATATTATCTTTGGACAAAGACCCAGATCAGAATCAGTAGAATCATTTGCATGACTATGTGAGGTCATATTAACCTTTATTGTAATATTCTTGCAATAACTGGCTATGTGATTCTCTGGAGTATAATTTCTTAATTGGGTTCTCTGTAAAAATAGTCCATGCAGGTGCTTTTTATTGTCCTTCTGCATCTTGTCAGAGAACTTGACTTGCCTTGGTTCACACCAAAGTTTTGTCACACTTCTTGGGTTCCAAAACAGTGGTGGACACTCTGGGAATTGTCAGGATTAGTTCTTGTTCAGTTACCTTAGTTTAGTCTTCATCATGAAATCTATAACTGATTCAGTTCTTGGGATAGTCTCCCTTTCACTTACTGAGTCCTTTATGGATTTGACAGAAGAAGGGTATATTCCTAGACCTGCATACAGTTCTACTCCATCTACTCCTCATTATCTGAACCTGTACCCTTCTCCAAACTGACCTAACCCTTGATTCAAAATCTACAAGCCTTGTGAAGGACTCAAGCTCACCAAGATATCCTCTACCATGGAGGAAACCCCCATCTTTCACTCCACACCCAGTAGAAGAACAACTCCTGTTAAAAGAAACACATCTCCAGTTAATTTGTATGTATTGCCACCAGAGGCACTCCTGTTATGGGAACACCTCTTTCTTATTATCCTTTCTTCACTTTTCTACCTTTTCTACTCTTCTGCTTTACCATTTATTCCTTTTTAATCCCCTCAGGAATTACTTCTCCTTCACCAGTAGTCCTTCCCCCCCTTTCCTGCTTCTACTGTTTACATTTTCCTCTTGTCTTATCCCAGTGACATGACCCACTCATGTCACAGTCACAGTAGCTATATAGTACCTGCTTAGGTAAGGGAGATCTTCACCCTTTTCTCTTTAGGATCTCCCTCACCTAAGGTCTGATGAGCTCTTGGCTCCTTTGTCAGTACCTGTTGAGGTTACCCTTACAACTCCTAGATGTACCTTTGCCTTGGTATAGCCTAGGACCCATCTCTGCCAGATCTCTGGTTCAGCTCTCCACACTTGCTGATCAATATGATGTTGAGTTGTTGACAGCTGGAAAGAGAAAGGATGTCAGAAAATATACCAAGGCTTAGGAAAGAAGAAATGAGCTCCTCTGAATAGCAGAGTCACTCCTGGATAGGACAGATGCACTGGAGTACAGACCCCTCTCCCCATGTGCTAAAGGAGTGTTCAAAGAAGAGTTAAACTTACTTGAGAAGTTTCTGAAACCCCAAGTTGTCCACCTCTCTAGCCAGAATGAAGTAGGATACAGACCAGATCCCTGGACCTATGTTTCAATACTCATTGAGCTCCAGAAGATTGAAGAAAAAAGGAAACCTACCTTAGAAATTTTCTCCATTGTACCTCCCAAGGTTCCCACCTTACTGGATACCTGGCCAACTGATGCAGCATGGATTCTGCCTCAGTTAGAGGTAGTATGTGTCACCTACAGGGAAGATGTGGAAAACTTTTTAGCCTTTTATTAGAAATAGTGGTTAAGGAGAAAGGAACTTACAGACCATCCATGGATAACCTAGTGGCTCCATATCACCCTCCAGTGCCCAAGGATCCTGGAGAGCTAGAGATGTTCAGTATGAGATATTCTGCAGCACAGAGTGTCTACTTACAGAAATGGCATGTGGATCAACTCTTTGATGGAGCAAGGAATAAGAGAATGCCACATTCCATTGAGGGAATGGAAAACTCACCTGAATCCATCCCAAAAACCTGCATACAATGCACCTAAACCACATTGAACACTGGATTTTGAAGAGCTAGCACTGGTCAAGGTGAATGATGAACAGAGATGCACCTTGTGCCCATATGACCAAGAACCTTGAAGGAAAAGCATTAGAGAATCACCTTATATGCAGGATCCAACCAGACTCACCATTTCTGAAGGATTTGAGGAGTTATTCCATCCTCCTGCACATGAAAGGAGAAAAACAATGTTCAGCATCCCTGAGACTGTTAAATCAAATTCTGGCACACTTACCCAAGTCGCTAGACCATCTAGAACCAATCCCAAACCAAATCCAATGGTGATGACAGTTTGAGCCCTGCCCCCTTACCTACCCTGCCAATCCTTAGGTGCTTGCAGGGAACATGGCCTTCCTGGAGTCAAATGTGGCCACCTAGGGACCCAGAACCACCTGGAGACAACTCTCCAGATGACAGTGATGAAGCACATGGTTGTTTCCCATGTAGACATCAAAGGAGTAGTCCAGAAAGGGGAGATCCATGGAAAGTACAGCCTATCAATAGGGTAGCATCAAAAACAGGGATGGTGCCTCACTTTGACACCAAGCTACACCCTGATATAATCCTGAATGGGATGGCAATCCCAACATGTTAGCACAGTGGATCATGAAAATAAACCATATAGCAGACCACTCACCTATAGTTTTCCAACAATTGGGAGAAATATCCCCCTCTGGCTCAGAAAGAAAACCAAACAATGGTTCTTCCCATTATCTTTGAGCTATAGACAAAAGGCTTCAGTCAATTGAAAAATGATAAGAGAAACTATAGGGACTTACTATATGAACCATACATGGCTCAACCGACAAAAGGCTTGCACAAACTGTGCATTGTTCTGAGAAGCAGGACATGCAAATGAAACCCTGAGCAAGTATTTCATTTGCAAAGTAGAATTGTTGTGCTTAGTCATCAGATGTCAGATTCTGAGTTAATTATGGAAGTTATGAATAGCACACCTTCCTATTGGCAGGCAGTCATTGATGTGCAAAGGTGTAAAATGGCTGTCAAGTTCCAATCAGCTCTCAAATACCATGAGGAAAGTCCAATGAACACACCTTTTACCTCTGGGAATGACCTTGAACAATGGATCCAGTTCCTGGTGTTAGAAAATCAAAGGTATCATTGTATTATTTTGTTCTATTCTACACACTCACATGTACTCATTTGCATATGCACATACAGGTGTGTCACATATGTGACTCTTGCACCCATTCATCATATGTGACATCACCCCTTAGTATAGTTTTCCCACTCCTACATTGTATAAGTAGTTTTCCTAGTTATCTGAACAATTAAGGTGGTTTCAGCCCCCCCATGACCACATTGAATGGCATGCCAGTTTATTTGTGTGATGTGACTCAAGTCTATGTCACATATTCTGTGTTTCATGTCTAGGCACTTCATATATTGAGTTTCTCATATTTTCTCAAAATGTTAACACCTGGAGATGAGCATAAGTGGCCAAAAAGGGATGCAGCCCAATTGTTAGATCTCGCCTCGCGAGATCCCCGTCCGCTTAGTCAAACATGATTAAGTGTTCTCTTTCTTATTTTGGAAACCCCGCTCAGTCTCTATTGATTTCTCATCCTAGTTC
>QFEC01075459.1:0-29252 GCA_003316585.1 Gomphus bonarii | reverse complement strand
AACTTCAGAATAACATCTCCTGACGTGCAGCAAATAGTTTTGACACTAATAGCTCATTAAGTTCATCATAAAATTCGTCAGGGTCATTTTGTTTCATAAAATTTGAGATTTGCTCATTCTCTAACAAGGACAAGATGATGTAAGAGGGCGCAACACATAAGTTGAAGCCAAGTCCTTTTGACTCTGTACCCCAGTTCAACTTTGATAGCTTGACCACTCCAGAAAACCTCCAGACAAGATGTCTTCAACCCTAGACTCAACACAAATACATAAAGGCCTGTGACTCCTGCAATAGGACCAAAACCTTTCCTACCTCTCCCATTGGGAAAATTCTCCCCAATCATATTCCAGATCACAGATGATAGGTTATCCCTGTTGATCTAATCACAGAACTACCTACCAGTCATAGCTACAATGCTCTCCTTGTCACTATAGATCACCTCTCAAAGCATGCACACATCATCCCTACCACATCTGATATAAACTCAGTAGGAATTGTCTGACTTTTCTATAACCATGTTTAGAAGCTTCATAGACTACCTGAGGAAGTTATCAGTGATCATGGCATCCAATTTGTCTCCCAATTCATGCAAGAGCTAAATAAGCTCCTGGGTATCAAGGTTGCTGCCTTTACAGCCTATCACCCACAGTCTGATAGCCAAAGAATGAGTCAATCAGGAAATTGAGCAATGCCCCCAACTCTTTGTTAATCAATGTCAAGACAACTGGCTAGAATGGATCTCTCTTGCTGAATTTACATACAACAATTAAATCCACTCTACAACACAGACCACCCTCTTCATGTCAGTATCCAAGACTTGGACTAGAACCAACTTGAGAAACCTGATTAGAAGCATTGGATGAATTCACCACTTGTATGGAGATGGGTTCATCAAGGGTAACTAAAGTATTTGGTGTGCTAGAAGGGTTATGAAGCTATGGATGACCTTTGGCTACTTGTGAAGGATGTCTTTGGAGCAAAGCAACTTGTCAGAGAGTTTCATTGGCAAAACCACAGTGTATATCAGCTACTCTATATGCCACCCTTTATTTTCAAACCTTAGAGAACTTCACCAAAACTCCCAAACAGCATCTCTTCATTTGGACAGAAGGAAGGAACCTAGCACATGATACTCAACCAAAAATATAAGTAATGCTCCACCTGACACCTTATTCATTTTATTTACATCTTATCACACTTGACACTTATATAAACACCTGCTTTCAACCCCTTCTCTGCCCACTCCCATAACAGTTGCCTACACCATGATATTATATCTAGCTAACAAAGTCACATCTCTCTCCAATCCTACCCTCTGTCATCACACTAGTCTTTTGAACTAGAAGACATTGGATTAATTGAGAGACAACTTAAACTCCCAGTCTAACCCAATATTAGGATCTTACCTCATGAGATCCCTGCTTACTTAGTTATCATGATTGAGTAATCCTTTCACCTATCTGAGTAACCCTGCTCAGTCCCTTTGTTTACTCAGCCTAGAGTCTAGACCTTGCTCCACTTTATTCACTTGCATTCTCCACTCGTGATATACTTTCCTATTCTAGTATTTTCCATTGCTTTGCACAACAATCTTTGTAACACACCTCACCCAAACCTTATCTTTACTCATCCATGTTTCACCTCACCTTTGTTTTAATTCCTGTTCTGGAAATCCCCTTGTTCTTTTGATTTGAAATTATTTTGACTATTTGAAATACTAATCTCATATATAAATCATATGCTCATTAGTAGTTCTGTAGTCAGAAGATTACCCCAAGCTTTCCATCAGACCTTGCCCTCAGAAATTAGGGATCTCATGGGATCTGGATGGCACAGCACATAGGCTGAAGCCAAGCCCTACTCCAAACCTCGTTCATTGTCACAACCTTGCATGAGCTTTATCCAAGAACTCAGCTCGACCCATTCTTAACACCCAAACCCATTCTATCTCTTCCCTGGTAGAAGAAGCCTACTAACCATCAAGCATATGAGGCAAGGGGTCCAATCTTTCTAGGTAGAAACCTAGTCCCCTGCACATTCAAGGGATTCACTGGGAGGAGGTCTTGCAATACCACAGGAGAGTATAGGCAGAAGGTGTCATTCCTGTTAAAAAATCTTGAAACACAAAAAACACAACAAAACCACAACTCAATATCAAGGATCAAACCCATCCAACATAAGACACAAAAAGCACAACATAAACATGAGTTGCATCACACAATAAACCAGTATGCCATTCAATATTGTAGGAGGGCTGAAACTACCTAATTGCTCAAAAGACTAAGTAAACTATTTATACAACAATGCAATGGGAAACTATACTAAGCCATGAACTAACCTATGATATGTTGTGACAAAAGTCACACATAAGTGACAGGAATATGCACATATCAAAGATATGTGGTAGGAAAATAGAAAATAAAAGTAATAAAAGATAATAATTACCTACAATACTCAACAATTCCAGACATATAGTAATGTTGACCCTGTCTATGACTTCACCCTCCTACTGTATCCTGGGGAGAGGATTGAATCAAGTCAAACACCCACCAGCTCCTCATTCTGGAATGGATTAAGAAGATATCTTAGTATGTGTTTTCACTAAGTTTGGACAAAACCCATGTCAAGATGCCATGCATTGAGAGGGGGGTGATGTTAGGGTTCACCTTGGGATTTAGTCATTTACACTTCCATACCTTGCATTTTCCAATTATGTAATAAGCACCAGAGTAGGGTATAGGATTGTGACTGGTGTGATGGTTATCCCTCAGCTTGATCTCTGAGGGTTACTGCTATACCAGGTGGGCTTTCAATGTATCTGTTGCTAGTAAACCTTGTATAAACTGAGGATTACTGCTACACCAGGTGGATTAGTCTCAATCAGCTTATAATAATTGGAGCATCTTGTAATTGTGGCCTTGTCAAAGCATCACCATCTCACATCAGCACTCAGCCTCTCATTCTATTCTAAGCATAAGACTACATAACCATTAATATGTAGGTTGAGACAACTAATAAATTATATAAGAAATACTTCCATGTGCTTGCCTGAACTACCTGCAGGTCAAATAAAAGCTACTAGAGGAGACCTAGGCTTTTTCTGCTTGTCATGGTCTATGGCCTTCACGTCGACACTAACCTTGAACTTTAAACCTGGTTTGATAATATCATTGCAGTCAGTCCATCGAAAGAATCCTTTTTGTACTTTCCAATGTCGAGACCCCACACGTCGTTGAGAACGCACGGTTTGATGTTCTTTGAACTCATGCGACATACCATGAACCAATGTAGGCGCGGGGCTTCGAGCGCTCGATATTACAGTCAATTCATCGACCGGAAGGCACCGCTTGTCAACTTCGCCGGCCCTCTTAATTGCTTGCCGAACATTCTCATGCCGCTAGCTTGGTATCGAGTTTATCATTTCTCAAATACGTTTCACACTAGCCAACTGTTCGAAACTTGGAGGCTAGAAGAGCACAGCGTTGAGCTTCATTATTATCATGTCCGTTAATAAAAAGAGAATAGCGCTTATCACAGGGCACGTCCTTTATAGTTGCTGTTGTTGCCATGGTGCTTATGTAGCCTCACAGATGCAGCACTGGCGGAATTGGCTCACACCTTGCCAAAGGTGAATACTCCTCAGGGCTTACCAATGCGGCATTATTAACTTAAGGCCATTCGTAGAATATCATGCAAACGGTTCTTCCTTACGTCAACGTCTTCCTACTCTAATTTTCTAATCCTCCGGCACCAGGTGTACGAGTTTTTGCGACGGCTAGACGTCTCTCAACAATGGAAGACCTGCGAGAATTAGGCATTGAATGCCTGCAACTCGACGTCACTAAGATTGACAACATCAGGCAGGTGCGGGACAAAATTGTGGAGTTAACCAGTGGTACCCTCGACATTCTTGTGAATAATGCGTACGCACTCTCACACATACAGTCTGATAGCTGCTTATAATATATTTCAGTGGTGCAAGTACGCGACTTACCCATGCATATGCGAACATGTTGATGTCCACGCCTGCCAGGTTATTCAATTCCCTTCACAGATGTAGACATGGACGAAGTCAGGGACATGTTTGACATCAACTTGTTTGGGGTTATGACTATGGTACAAGAATTCGTCAACTTGTTAATTGCTAGCGGGGATGGTCGTATTGTCAATATCGGTGAGCAAATGGTCAACAAGCGGATTATCTTCTTAACTGTTGTGTTTCACGCATACTCCCCAACAGGTAGCATAGCTGCAATCATCCCAATCGCCTTTGGTGCACCCTATGCCGCTGCCAAGGCTGGGCTCCATGCATACGGAAACACATTGAGAGTAGAGTTAGCCCCCTTCAAGTGGGTCGTCTTGATATCTAACCATTGCATCCTTCACACGATTTACAGTGTCAAGGTTACCACGGTTCGTCAAATGCACTATCTTGCTCAAATCTTATAAATGAGGGTCACCCATGACGATGACAGATTGTTACTGGTGGGGTCAAGACTAACATCGCCGCTCCGCATCATCGACGTGCTCTGCCCCCGAACTCCCTTTATCAGCCTATGAATGACGACTTTGTTAACAAGAGACAAGGCCGTTCTCAGGGTATGTGTCCGTATGCGCATTGATCTCCAGTTGACCTCCATATCTAGTCGGGGCGATGGCACCTGATGTATATGCCCGTTCTGTTGTAGCAGCTACTCTGAAAGCACATCCTAAGGTAACGGTAAAGCTGTCGGTGGAAGGCGGTTCTAACTGCAGCATTACCCTAGGCACACGTATGGCGCGGCAACATGACCTTCTTGGCTTGGTTCCTTGATACATTCTTTCCCCGCACGATATTCGTGAGTTCATGGGCTTAGCGTAAAGTCGTGTGCATCTGTGACTTAGCGTGCGGAAAACAGGATTTCTTTGTTGCCCGTGAATTCGGGCTGGACAAGTTCAAACGATTTGTGCAAGGGAATAAAAAGACTCAGTAAGATTAGTTTGTGTACCATCACAACCCACCGGTGTACATTGGGTGCACAATGATGAATGATGTTTTGATCACAACCAATCACTACATTTCACCACTCACTTTATTCGCGAAGCAGCTTGTTGGTTTCCTTAACTCCCCCCTGGCACCCATCACGATGAGTCGTAATTGATCCTCCCCGGTTTATTGCTCGCAATAGCGAAGACTGAACTCGTACAGCCCAAATACCCAATTCAATATTCAAACTAGACTATAGTCGTCGAATCGCATATAGCCCTTGACACGCCCCACAGATGGCAGTACCTCGAGCGCACTAACCAGTGTTTTGTGAACAAGAGGCGTGGTGCTTGCCGTCTTCGTAGTGTCTCTCAACGGGGGCCTATGGGATTGTGCACCTTCATTGTAAACTGAGCTGAGATGTAAGGCAGTGGCACTTCACGAGACATGGTGATTGTTTCAACCTCATCGTGATGCTCCCTATGGTTGGCAGGAACACATAAATGTCAACGCGAGACCTGAATAATCAAGGAAGCGTGCCTATTACGGTTATTAGCTTGAATCCGCTTTTAGTTTCCTCTTAAAGCTCTCTGATTTCAAGTGCCAAGGTAGCGGGAAACGCAGAACCACTGACTAGCGTAAGACCCCTATAAAATTACGCACGGTGTTTCTATGATAATTCCATCAGGAGAATATTTCTCTGTTGCAGATGTGAGTTGCTGATCCCTAATGTAAAGTGATGGTGTTGTGTAAGTACCCTTAATCTCATAGCAATACAATCTTCATCTGACAAACGAGTACACAACACCTTCGAGACTGACCATCAACGTATAACAGATACGAAGTGGGTTGATTCTTATATGCAGCCGTTCAGCATCTCGCTCAATGCTGTTAAAGACGACTGCATTGCCAGCTGACTATCCACTAATCATGAAAGGGTGAAAGATCAGTGACATGCGATGTAAGATGCAGTACAAGAAAAACAACCCTCGATGTTACCAAATTCATTTTTAAGCAACACAATCTTATAATCCCTTGGGAGCTGTGGTAGCAAAGACAAAATGATCTATGCGAATGAGTTAGACGTTGGCGAATTCCGAAAGCGGCCGTTGATCGTTCTGATCAGAAGTGATCGTCGCAAGCCGTATCTTTTAGGTATTAGCATCCTCGTTGCGTGGCCGGTTTCTATACCATATCGCAGGTGCCTCGACTAACAAAAGGTTAGGTATTGAGTGTGGCGCCAGCGATGCAGCTACGGCGGGCGGGGTGCTCGCATATGTCGAGACATTCCAGGAAGCTGGAGAAGACGAGAAAAGAGCATGTTGAGGATGATCCTCGACCCCCAGACCCAAAGTTTCCGTAGCCGTGGGAGCCCTAGGAGAAGCGGCTCAATTGCTGAGCAACCATATTCACCAGCACCAAGCATGTCCTTCAATTCGTTCCATGTTATCCATTGCGGTGTGTCACACCATCCATTGATCACGACCTCGGGGATGTAGTAGAGTAGGCCGGGACTTGAGAGGAGGAACTTAATCCTGGCTGCGAGGTAGGTGGTGAGGGATAAGCGGTGGAAGAGGTGGAGGCTCGGCTCAGCAGATAAGACACTCTGGGCACAGTGAGTAGCAGTTTCCGAACTTGTTAATTAAGGAGCTCAAAGACAATGGGAAAATACATTGAAAGATGGGCAAGCCTTGTTTAAAACTTAGTTTCCGTAGCACTGTCAAGCACCAGGAATCGTATTCCGACGCAATTATATTATAGCCAAGGATCATTAGTCAGCAGTAAAGAGTGATCCACCGCTCACTAATAAACGAACGGCAAGCTCCGGCAAACAAACAGCAATCGGCCCGCAGAAAAGTTCCCACGACTTTGTTTAAGCTCTCTAGCCGTGGGTAAGTGAGTACAAAATAGCTTCTCGATATATATATCAATGGTTTGTCTAATCTTGAACAGGTCTGGTCTGGATCTTGTTCGGATCCTGAGGTCTTTGAAACCCTCGACATTCTTTTGGCTTGCAGCGCTATGTACCGCCAGCGAAGAACGGAGTAGCTCGTAGCTAGGCTGTCACAACTAGCAGAACACCAGACATGATCTGCATCTGATCACCTGTCCGAGTACTATTAATGTATTATCCAAGCGCTGAAGACTTACAATAACTGCGGCTTTGTAACATGGTTCGTCATAGTCCATACGTGCAGTTTTGATCTACTTACTCAAGGCTGCACTTTGATGTCATTTATTTGATGGATGTCATTTGTTTGGTCTCATATAGGTGGACAAGCCCTTGTTGGCTGCCCATCTAGTGACACAACACTTCGGTGTCAGTGCGTGGCAACAATCCAAAAAGTTACCCACATATATAAGCTTCCGCTTATCTCGGAACGTTGAGGGCAACTCATCCCCCAAAGAGTTCATTACTCTGGTGACCGGGCGGATTCTCACCAAGCATGGATATCAGCATGTTGACTGTCGTTGATGGTGGTGAGCATCGAGGTACACCTGACAGAACTGTTCTACTAAAATTGTTGAAATGTACAGCAAGGCTTACCAGATTATCCGCAGCTTCTTCCCTGACCTTGCTCATATATGATTACAGTAGGTTCTATTTTCAGTGTGTAATATACCCATTCGAACACTTTACAGTGCTAACCTTCGAGGCCGAGGTTTGTCTATGCAATACAAGTTACAGACACCCCGGACTCATTTATTCCAGCGATTGTATGTATGGAACCGCAGATGGTCATATGGGACAGCTCTATTCATGTTTGTGAGCGACTCCCACTTTACACATTATCAGCTTATTTACAGGATAAAGCAGAACCGCTACTTCGGTTTGTTTACTGTGATCTTTGATGTGTCTGGTATTACATGTTTTGATCTTTGTCTTGTCTCAAACTGAGTATCCAAAGTTCTATTTATCAATGTCAGGAGTCATAAGGTCATACTGTTCCATCTTACAAGATAGGAACCTCAAAGGCTGACTCCCCACATGAGACAGTTGTATGTCCTTGGCAGTGCCGCGTCCAGGCTGGTTATTGATTTCGAACGCTTGTGAATAGTTGTTCAGCATTTTTTTGGTGGGGAGGTGTATCGTGAGTCTTCTCCCCTCTATCCTCCTACTATCCACACATAACATAATGGTGGGAACATAGATCAGTGGTAGCTGTTCTCACTGTAGAGCGTAAATACCTGTCTACTTTCTCTTGTTACCGTCGTTTTCTGCTAAAATATATCAGAAGTCATTCTACAGGCACGTGTAAGTCGTCTATGATTCTGGACCCATTCTTACGTTGAGTCATTCATAGATCTACGCCGTTTACGGTTGCAACAAAAGACTTCTTGTTGTCCTCGTCGTTCTGTTTATTGCACAAGCACTAAGCTTGGCGATGACTGTAGCATTTATGTGGTACACCGGCGGCATTCCACTTCCACAATTTGCCAGGTTTGCCGACACACTGATCCCTCTCGAGCGTTTTCAAGGCTGCTTTAGGGTTACATATCTCCCTGAATTCTGGGTCTGGATCCCCCCCCTTTTCTTTGAGACTGTCCTATGTTCTCTTATGGTATACAAAGCCGGCCGTGTCTTCAAGGAAGATCGCGGCAATCCACTATTTATGTTGCTCATTCGTGACAGGTGTGTTTACCGAAAATGATCGATGGCTGGGCTTCTCACTCAAACTTGCAGTTTCGCATATTTTCTGACGTGAGTCTCCCACATTCTTTCTAATGACAGCCCTTTCCTACTCCTCCAATTAGGATCTTTACCACCCTCTTGCTAAGCTGTGTTGTATGGGCTTCGAGTAGTAAAAACGCAACTAACCTCACAGAAGTCGTCGTGAGGTAATTTCCATGTTCGATACAAGTGCTATTCCATCTCTGACATGCGCTTTAGCTGGTTGACCGTCATTCCTTGTGCGCTTGGCAGCCGGCTCCTTCTCAATATGCGCCAGGAGTTCTTTAAAGGACAGGTCGAACAATCTTCCCCAAGCACCGGATGGAAAGTTGAGATACAAGGGAGTCGTGAGCTGGTTGCAGAAACGGCCGACGTTGGTTCGCTTGTATTGTCGAATGTAGCTGAATAGCAGGACACCGCAGACCAACGGCTCCTCCCATCAGTTTTTTTTGGCAGAGCGGAGAAGTAGTGGCGTGCAAATAATAATGGTATGACACTTATTGAGGTTGTGGAAGTTGCTCATGATAGAATAGATTTTATTTCTATGTTTCTGTACATTAGTAACATGTAGCAACGTGAAGTCTAGGAGAAAAAGATGTAAGGAGATATTTGGCTCTACTATTCTATTTAATGTCTAGGAGTAGTGAAAATATTTGACCTATAACGACCTATAACTGATTAGCAGGTACTTGTGTTGACTCAGCTCATTGTCAGTGGTGTAGATTCTATGCTTTAAGCTTTAGCCTCTACAGCCTCTAGAAATCTGAAGGCATAGATTTTAACTTTGGATGAATTATAATACCACTCCGCCGCCACATTAGCGGGCATGAGTCGGTCCGATAATGATTCCGGGACAAGATGGCGTCTGCAACGAACACTCGAAGTCGTCTACTTGATCCCGCTCAAAGCCTCTGCCGCGATTTTGCCTCCCAAAAAGATATTCCGACTCTTCTGTCCCATTTCTCCACATCCTCTGAGCCCGAAGCTTTTGAACACGGCGAGCCTTTCCTCGCGCCATTCCTAGGCCGTAAATTCGTCGGACTCCAAGCCATCCAGTCATACTTTGATATTCTGGGGAAACTCCTTACGTATCGAAATATGCGTTTCTCAGAGTATATAGTGGACGTGGAAGAACGGAGAGTCGCAGTGAAGGGCGAGGCAGAGTTCACTTGGATCGCCACAGATCAAAAGTGGGAGGAGACGTTCGCATATACACTCGATTTCGATGAGAATGATAAAGTGAAAAAGTACCAGGTATGGGCGGACTCAGGGGCTGCGTACCTAGCGAGGATAGGAGAATTGGACCAGAAACGACAGGAGCACATGGATTGAGTGCAAGGTAGTGTACGAGCCTAACTGCACAATCATGAATATTATAATCAAGTAACTACTGTTTGATAGAATAATGATTCTGAAGGAAAGGTCAGGGCTTCAGGGCTCATAGTTTGGATAGTGAATGAAGAGATGAATGAGTCGTGCTCCACACATTCAGATGTTCAGAATTAGCCAGCGGTAGACCGCGTGAGCCCAGCAGTAGACCTTCCTCCGTAGCTACAGATGCGGTACGACCGGCCCACGCGCAGTGTTTCTGGTCTATTCGTGAGTCTGCTAGTTACACAATATACTTCTCGCCTTCGAATTTTCGACAAGCTTGAGTTCAAGAAAAAGGTGTAAGGTCCAGGACAGTTTCAAGTTGTCCCTAGATGGTGTCCAAAGCGAAGGCGAAATTGTAGATAAACACGCATTACATGTAAGTGACCAAAACGAAATGATGTGTGGGCCCAAAGTGGTGGAGATTACTGAGATATATGTTGTAGGACTCTACGTTTTGTAGGTTTGGGGGTACGATGACTGCGAGACGGTAAGATGCGACTTGGTTGGATGTTCTCTTTCTCCTGAAGCTCTGTTCCTCTATGAGTAGATTCCTCAATTTCTTCCACAAAGTCGGATTTCATGATTCTTGCATGCACAGAATTTCTCATCGACAGCTCCATATTGATTAGACCAGCAAGATTGTTTGCCAGTCTTTCGAGGCTTCCCCCTTCTGCATCTACTCGCCAGATCCTCATAGTACGCAAAACAGGGACGAGCATGACAGAACTCGGAGAAGGAGTGGAGATCCCAAACAGCGAAAGAGAATCTTCAAGGATGTGACAAACGTTGAAGAGAAACCTGGCTGTAACTCTCCAAGGTGTATTTGACTCAAGACACGAAAGAAGGAGTTGGAAAGCCTTTAGGGATGGAAGAAAGGGATCATATTTGAACTGTTCACCAGTAGTTTTGTGGGAGCCTTGCATGTTTTTTTGGTAACCGAGCAGATCAAACGGAGCCAGCGTCACTGAGGGTGTTTGAATGTGATAGAGGGGTTTACTACCGCTTCCATGGTAAAGAAAGTGGGAGGTTTCAGCGGGGTGATAAGGGATGCTAAATTGAGGCATATGTCGTAGGCTACAAAAGTCAAGTTGAAGGAGCTGATCCCCCACTTCTATCTCCGCTAATGTTCAAGTCTAGGATGCAGTAATTACAAGTTACGTTCACCGTTTTACCGAACTGAATTCACAGACATTTTTTTTTTTACCAATATAGACGTAAACCTAACCAGACCCCATTTTGGGAGATATATAACTTGTTGATATGATCGGCAAATCAACGTAGTCCCAAGTGACCATTTATAGAGAACCATGCGCTATTGTCTCCTACTTTGGGACTACAATAAGTGAGTAGCATATATTTAAGATAGGAAAGAATCGGTAGAAACGATAACTTCTATCTTTCCAAATCTATTCCTTCATTCTACATAATTTCCTTGGATGGTTTTTGCTCTCCCACAGAGCTGGGTACCACTATCATATACATTGCCGCCACTGGCCATCGCCCAACTCCCGCACATCTCTGCCTAGTCTCTCAATGGCTCTGAGATATTGTCGAGCTGATACTCTATCATGTCCTTGCCCTAAAACATACCCCTTCAGCAGAAGCATGCAAACGATTGTACTCCACCAAATTTCACTCTTTTTAACGGTGTCTAGGTGTAGTTAATAGGCCCGTCACGAGTGTTCAGCTGATCCGCATTGAGCAACTATCTGTCCTTTTTCTCAATCACGAGACACAGTTTGTCCTACAATGATGATTATGTCGCGCGATTCGGATGTGTGGCAGGTTTTGGAACAGGTGTCCCTTTGTGTGCTTTGCCCTCTCTGGAGTGTTTGGATGGTGCAGGGCGGCCTCTAGGGAGCAGTCAGTTGACAGGAGAAAGCTGGAAGAGCTTTATGGGAGGAAAGGCTTCAAAGGAAGAACCCCTGGCTAGAAGTGGACTCCAAGTCACACTTGCGGGGCTGAAGGCCTTCCTTGAAGCCTTGTAGTGTGAAAGGAAGTCCATGCTCTGGCTGGAGTTGGATTCAGAGTCACATCTGCGGGCTTAAAGCCTTCAGAGGTTTGTGGTGCCTAGGATGCTTGGAGGGCGCTGGGCTGCGCCTGGAGGCCGCGCCAGTCGGCGCTCAGGCCCTGGAAGGGTGAGGTGAAGTAGAATCTCGGAGACGAGATCGTCATCCGACTCTTCACTGGAGTCTTCGAAGGTATGATTTTGTGGAACAGGCGGATGGAATGACGGAGAGCGAGGATTGGCGATGATGTTCATAGGGTTTTGGACGGTTTGATGGAACCATGCCATTCCTCTGCGATATATAGAATAGGCATGAGTTAGAAGCTGTCTTAAAACCCTCCATCACGAAAAACCTACCTTTTCCGGGAATGCCTGGAGTAGCAGGGTTTGGATGAGGATGGAGAACGTGATGAAGAAGTTCCGCCTTCAATCATGGAAAGAGAGTAATATGTTGAGACAACGTTCTCTCTGGACCATCTCAAGATAGGAGTAGCGAGCGGGATAGAGATGAAGAAGGGGAAGAAGAATATTCCTCCATGGAGGGACTGTGGTCGTCGGGGAATTGTACCTTTCCAGAAGGAGACCACCTCGGGAGTCAACACCACACCTTACGAGAATGCATGTTTTCCTGCCGAGGTTGTTGAGCCTCATCCTTTCCCTATCGAAGACTTTCTCAGGCATCCGCGGCTAACACACATCGTGTTCTCAGTTTCCGAGGACCCTTTGATGTTGATCGTGGACACGATCGCTAGATTATTGAAAGAACACGAGCAACTCGTTCTGCTTTATTTGCGTTTACTACTGAGTTCAAGTGTGACAGTACGTGGAGCTACTATCCACGGGATTTGGATAGGCGAATGGCGTCAATTGGAGACCTTCGTTTGGTGGTGAAATTGGTGCATGTGCAACATATGTGTCGGACGAGTGGGAGCGTAACGCACTTCCGTTTGAGATTAAGCGCAGGATGATATTTATGGCCGTTTGCACGTGACCTTGCCAAAGTCACATTTCCATTAGCCAATTTTCAAATTATCTTTTCTCAGTCAATATTTTGACAAATTCATCTGAAAATTAAGATCTCTCCCATATATTGCCTTGTTCTCCCAACGGTGGAAGCCCTAAATAATTTAAAAATGCAGTTTTTGAACGTAACCCTACCTGCATCAAAGAGCTATGGAGCTCAAAATGGTCGTTCAAAAATTCTGAGAATAAAAACAGAACTTTCATAGTATTTTTGATTTGTGCTGGAATATTTTCGGACCCAATCATAAATATGTGTAGTCTGGGTAATTAATAATTTGAGATTATGAAGTATCATTGTGGCTCACTTGCATGTATGTTACTGATACAATACAGCTCTAATGTGTCTAAAGTTATTCCAGCACAAATATAAAATACTTTCTGAGGTCTGAGATTATTTTCAGATATTTTTAAAAATCATTTTCAATGCAGGTAGGGTGGACTGTCAAGTTGGCCAAAAAATGCATTTTTGAATCAAAATATTTGGGGCTTCTACTGTTGAAAGTACGAAGACAATATACAGGAAGGATAATTTTCATAATTTTCATATAAATCTGTCAAGAATTGACTGAGAAATGACAATTTGAAAACCGGATCAAAGTAAGAATGACAATAGCTTCGACAACTTATTCCGAGTCATTAGAGCACACGATTGGTGGTCAGACTCCAGCTGATCAATCCCACGACTTGAATAAATAACATCATTAATTTTGAGGAAAGTTTGATCCATTGTATATTTTATTTCGCTACCTTGATTTCAGTACTGAAGGTCGCGAAAGTTGCATGAACAGTTTGTGAAATAATGTATTTTGCCTGCCTCTCAGCTCGCAGTGGGTGGCACTCTCGTTTGAACCTAAAGCTTCTCCCGTCTCGCGTGTAGATTTCTCCGATTTGGTTGAACGCAGTTTTCGAGTTACTGAGTGTATGAGTATGAGTCCTCGTGGTCACGCAAGGAGTGTTGAATTCTGTACAGGATTAGATGACATATGATGTGTAAGTTACATAAATAAACAAGAACAAAGTAGATCTCACCTCAGTCGATGTGGGTAAACGACTGAGGGGTGAAAATCTTCTACAGCCACTCTTATAGGAATGGGGACTGTAGACCGAAGATAGGGAAAAGATAAATGTTCAACATAAAAAAAGATAGCAAATGTGGACATGTTCCACTTCGCAATAGAATATTCAACAAGGAGCATAATTCACAAAACACTCTGTTGTCATAAAGTTACATAATCGGAAACCCATCATATAAACGGAGTAACCTATATTCTAACACTAAGCTGAACCTAATACTACGGCCTTGCAATACCCCACAATAGTGCCCGTCCGCCAATTACTATTTGTAGAACCCTGCATAGGTTTTTTGATCTGGTCGAAACACTGGACACCGACAACGGAGATACTTTGTGGCGCTTTGGATTTCCCGACCACAAGTAGCGTTCTCGGTCATTGAAGTAGGGCTTCTTGCCAAAAAAAAATTGGCCATGCCGGGGAGGTTCAGCATTGTGCCGAGCCGTTCTAATCATCGACAGGGAGCGTTTTATGATCTGAAGCCAAGCTTTCCCGCCGGCCCGATGAACTCGTAAGTCTTTTCCTTATCCTACAGATGAATAACATTGCAACGAAAGTATCCCACAGGATTCGTATGGGAGAGTATTGTACCGCTTGAGCGAATTCCAATTCCTCGAGTGGAATTTTATATGATGACTGTGTCCAAAATTATTATGGCAACTGGCAGATCATAAACGAGGATCAGCTTGCCGAGATCGTTCTTTCCCTTTCCCAGAACTGCGCCGCCCTCCGCAAAGTTATTTTCTGTCTTTTTATTGACGGTTTAATGGGGTTGTAAGTGTCTAGAGATGTAGAGAAAAACCCGGAAACCCGGAAACCGCCATCGCACAGTACTCGCACTTCTGGGTCTACTGCACATCTTCTTGGAAGAATGACAAATTCCTGAATCTATAATATTGAGTCTCCCATTTTGATCGCTCTTGGTGCCTTTACTCTCTTGCATTTAGCAACTGTGACTTGGACACACTTGTCTAAAATCTATAGCCCTTAGTTATGATAGACTCAAGCTCGGGACACCTAACCGATGTATTGGATACAAGACACTGGAGATTAACGAGTTGTATCGTAGTAGACAGTTACAAGGACTTGATTGAAAACAATGTAGCAGTCGATACACTATACACGTTGTTATCGTCGTCGCCTCGCCGTTGTCTGAAACCTTGATGTCTCCCTTCGTAAACGCCTGGAGATACCACATCGTCAACATCTCCTTCGACCAATATAAATATGCAAGAGTAGACAGACCTCGCAGCGCGCTCTCGTTCAATCTCTCTCCGCTCCACCTCTTCTGCACTTAACTCCTCCAACTTCGTACCCCATTCCTCCATCTCACTCCAGTCCCTGAACACGCCCTTAAGTGGCCTAGGGCCTTTACCTTCCCCGCGTTTCCCAAACCCGATGCCAATTCCTAGCCCAGTTTTGTCTTTGACGAGCCCCATCCCGCTACGGTCACGGGGTCGATCTTTGTCTTCTTCAGGATCGACCGCGATTGCCTCTCCAGCCCCAATTACACTCCATTCAAGTGCATCCCGTTTATGTCGTAGAATCTCCTCGTGGACGGCGTGGGCTATTAGCGGTGCAGATTCTCCGGATAATCCAAGGTCAGAGCAAAGTGTACGCGCGAATGCCTCCGGCGTCAGTGGTGAGAGAAGATCCCATTCGATATGGTCCAAGAGATGTTGGGTTGCAATTTGAACATCAATCTGTGGAACATGTTAACACTTAGCCAAGCGTTCGCGACTCAGTTCACACACCTCGAGGATGACTCGACAGTCTGGCACCTCTTCGCCCTCCCCCTCCCGATATTCTTCTCCTAGTAACTCCCACTCTTCCACCTTCTTTTGTTCCTCCGGTTCATTCGTGATGCTGTAAAAAGGTTCGGGGCCATCGTCTAGCGGAGGCTGGGGAAGCGGCGGCCTCAACTCCATGGAAGCAACACCCTCCCACTCCTCTATCTGAGACCTAATGGCACCTTCGACTTGTTCCGAGTAAGGATGCAAGGGCAGATCGAGGTCGGTACAAAAGATACGTGCAAACGTAGCTGGAGAAACAATTTGCTCGTTGAGGTTCCATACGAATGCATCTCGAATTCGATGAGTATCCGTCTCTAACTCGACACGGATGGGAATGAGAGTTGTCGGCCTTCTAGCCTGATCAAGAAGAACATCTAAAGAACTAGGCGGTGTTGGGAATGATAGCGCCTCAACGGAGCAAGCACTCACGAATATTCATGACGGGTAGCCTGCACGGGCTTGGACGTGATGAAACGTGCGGGAGGTATCATACCAAGATAGGTCTGGTCAAGACTACCTTGCATACCTTTCGATGGCTGCACAATATTTGGAATGAACGACGGGTAGGTCCCCATTATCCTCCGGACCGATGCCCTAGCCCCACCACTCGCAACAAAGTCTGAGTCGTCCGAGTCTAACTCTTTCCCACCTGCATCCATCTCCATGTCTTCGTCTCCAGATGCAGCCTCCGCATAGTTGATCCGCTTCGCACCACGACCAGCTTTGTGTGTCGAAGCAGAAGGTGCCGCGATTATCGGCTGCATCAGCAGCGTAGAGCCCGTCCGAAGTCGGGAGGGGTAAGTGGTGTGCATTGATTGGGGTGCGGATGGGAGGGGTGTAGAATGGAGGGGAGGTTGAGGTGGGATAATGGGTACCCCTGGAGGTGGAAATTGGGGTAGAGGCTGGGTATATGAAGGTGCAGCAACAGGTGTAGCAGTCGCGTTGCGAGATGGACGAGCGCGAGGCTTTTTGGAGTCTTTGGAAGTCTGCCATGACAAACCTGTGACGGCAGAGAATCCGGTCACGATTCACGATTTAAAGCTTTGGATATAAGAGGACATGCCTTGTGTAGTCGAGCTCGATTGATGCTGCCAGGTAGGAAACCTAGGTGTGGCTCCCGCAGAGCTCTGGAGCTGGCTTATCGTCTGTCTGAGTTGAGAATCAGACATCTGTGCAAGAGGAAACTGCGACATTTTGTAAGCAGCGTGGAGCACGCGACGCGTATATAGAAATTGGAAGCAATGTTAGAGCGTGTTTGGCGGTTTGAGGGCGAGTCGTTTCAGCGCAGCCGGTAAAGAGGACGAACGAAGAAAAGAAGAGAATGCGATTGCTTTCGCTTCCGTACTTAGTGTCTCGGGCTGCAGCTCGAGCCTTTTAGGACTGTTAGCTAATGCGGTGAGAAGGGAACAGTCTATAGATCCGAATTCCCGGGTCAAACTCGCACGCGACTCACCGTCGGCTAAGATCAATTGTAATTTATAAATTGTGATCAAATGCGCCCAACCCAAGACTATCTGGCATAAACCAATTCTTCTTTTCAAATCCAGTTCTCGGAGATGCAGGGACACCGCCCGAGAACGGAGCGGTTGGGCAGTTCAAGATAGCGCCAGAGCCCATGGTGGGAGAGGGCCGATAGGGAGCAGGTGGAAAGGATAAACCTGAGTCGGACACTCGACCTTGTTGTCCTCAGTAGGTAACTACTTCATCAAGACAAGTTCGAAGTTGTTATCTCTGCCGCACAAGCAAAATCTTATAGGCCGTGTAGTTAGACCCAACTTCTGGGCTAAATTTCAATCAGGGAATCAATTCCGGATCAAAGCACTGATGTACAGGTAAAGAAACACCATCACGAACATCACGAACAACTATCTTAACGCAATACGCGAGGCGGAGTAGTGAATATGAAAGGATATCATTTATGGACATTCATTGTCGGGCGAGTTGTTTGGCTAAATTGTCAATGTACGTTTGTAATGTCTGGTTCGCCGAAGTGAGTTTCTCAACCTGTCCTTGCACCATTTTAATACGAGCTAACAGGGCTGTAGGCAGATAATGAAAGGTCAGACGAACAGTAAACCTGAAACAACGACCACTAATGACTCGGGATACAAACTTTTAAGATCTTCCTGCGCTGCAATAATGTCTCTGCAAAGGCGAAATGATTACATGAAACAGGGTGCAATATACATCATGATGGTACCTTATAACACGTTCCTTTTTCGTTGCATTGGTAACTATGTCGCCTTGGCCCGCATCTGCAGCTGGCGAAATGTTCCAAGCTGTTGTGTCTTGGAAGGGGACAGAAGACATTGGACCAGTACCGGGTTCTAACTCAGGACAGTGACACCCCTCGCATGGTCGTGGGAACGACTTTGATCACCTGTGAGAACCAAAGTTGGATATATTGAATAAAATCTGGCGGATAACGTTACTTTACTTCTAGATCGACTCGGTCATATGGTTTCTAGTTGAGTCTAAAAGCCATTCTTGTTTTCGTCTATTCATGTTCGTCCTGTAGGATCAGTGCTAGGTAAGGTCGGTTATATATGGCTCATCCAGTGTCATCATTCTGGCGGGCCGGTTCTCCTGGTATGGATTCCGATTTATACACTACGCAAGCGAAAGCAATCACATTCTCTTCTTTTCTTCGTTCGTCCTCTTTACCGGCTGCGCTGAAACGACTCGCCCTCAAACCGCCAAACACGCTCTAACATTGCTTCCAATTTCTATATACGCGTCGCGTGCTCCACGCTGCTTACAAAATGTCGCAGTTTCCTCTTGCACAGATGTCTGATTCTCAACTCAGACAGACGATAAGCCAGCTCCAGAGCTCTGCGGGCTGCTGTGCCAGACTCATACACAGATGGTGGAGCATAGCAAACATCCACTCAGGTGCTTATCTATTAGAGCTCAGATATAGTACAGTAATTACACTAGTACCATTACTATTCCCAACAGTTCTCTGCCATCACAGGTTTGTCGTGGCAGACTTCCAAAGATTCCAAAAAGCCTCGCGCTCGTCCATCTCGCAACGCGACTGCTACACCTGTTACTGCACCTTCATATACCCAGCCTCTACCCCAATTTCCACCTCCAGGGGTACCTATTATCCCACCTCAACCTCCCCTCCATTCTACACCCCTCCCATCCGCACTCCAATCAATGCACAGGACGGGCTCTACGCTGCTGATGCAGCCGATCGTCGCGACGCCTTTTGCTTCGACGCACAAAGCTGGGCATGGTGTGAAGCGGATCAACTATGCGGAGGCTGCATCTGGAGATGAAGACATGGAGATGGATGCAGGTGGGAAAGAGTTAGACTCGGACGACTCAGACTTTGTTGCGAGTGGCGGGGCTAGGGCATCGGTCCGGAGGGGGACCTACCCGTCGTTCATTCCAAATACTGTGCAGCCTGTTGAATTGGCAAACTTCTGTGCGCAGGTTCAACACCTAAGACCAGTTCAGAAGCAAGTCTGAAGAATCGTCATACATCAAGTAGAGTATTTATACTACGAGTCTTATTGTGTGGACTGGAAAGGGACATATCGTACCAACTACGTAAACCTATTCAAGGGAAAATGTCTCAAGCATCAATACTTTTACAATACAGCCATCGAAAGGTATGCAGGGTGGGTTTGACCAGACCTATCTTGGTATGATACCTCCCGCACGTTTCATCACGTCCAAGCCCGTGCAGGCTGTCATGGAATGCTTGCTCCGTTGAGGCGCTATCATTCCCAACACCGCTTAGTTCTTTAGGTGTTCTTGATCAGGTGCATTCAATGGATGAAAAAGGCGCCGTCATATCTGGGCCGTCGGTACTGGCGGACAAGATTTCAAACATGACGAATTCCACAACGAATTCTGAATTAGTGAATATTAAATTGGTGAGATGTCTATCGTTAGCTGAATCTTTCAAGAATCTTTCAAGAATCCTTTCCCATACATTGGCGATAACACAGATAGACACTACCTTATCGTTGACATATGGGAAAAGATTCTTGGGGATGATTCAGCTAAATTATATCTAGCTGGTTGTCCACAGGGAAATATAGGCGGACACCTACGATTCATTGTTTGCCCCGTATTGGAAAGGATTTAGGGCACGCTTCGATGACGGCGGAACGTGATAATGAGCAGGTCATGTTTATATCAAAGCTCCATCGGTATTTCATTCATTCAGAACTACTGATGTCAAACGGACGATACCATACACTCTATAGGCTGGGGCAGAAAAGTTTTTTTTTTCAGAAACATCAACCTTATTTTGTCTAACTTCAATAGTTTCGACCCGGCAAGAGACCTAGCGGCAATAAACACCCTTTTCCTCTCATTCGCTTGCTATGAACTGTCTAGATCGGTTGGTTGACCAGTTCCTCTAAATGAGACTTTACTTCAGGGGAAACGGTTTAATCACTGAATAACGATCATCAAATGAACTCAATTTAACGGCCAGCATCCTGATTTGGGCCCTACGTTAACTAGGTTTTTGTCCTGTGCGGAGCCTCGCACCGGTCATGTTGTTTCACAAGATGCATTACTGATAATTACAAAGGCTACTGATCGTGGCTTATATATGCATGAAATACAATGGGACGAGAACCTGTTATTACATGGAAATGCCGACTACCAAATGGAAAAATCATTAACCAAATCGTTCCCTCTCAATGACACTTTTTTGTCTTAGATCTCTGGACACACGCCTGTTCGCAAAAAGTAAGGTGGCGGAAGTGCGATGAGGACAAGCAAAATCGACAAACCAATAATATTCGACTACCTCACTCTGCCCCAGCTTGCGGAGGAAGTTCTCGTCGTGAGTGATTACGATCAACTGGAAATTGGCATGATTCTTGCGTTCGTTGATGATACTAAGGGAGAGGGACACGGTTTAGACATGACGAGAAAAAAAAAGAAGAAAAGAAAAACTAGAATCATGAAAGCTTACTCTACCAGAGATGCAGCGAGTGCATCCACATTTTCAGTATCGAGGGCGTTGGTCGGCTCATCCAGCGCAAGAATTCCGCAGTTCTGGCCAAACGAGTCCGAAAGTGCGAGACGGATGATGATGGATGCCAGCATCTTTTGTCCCGCAGAACAGCGGCCACGCATGTCCATTTCGACCTGATCTTTCGTCATCACCACCTAATAACAGATCAGGGTCAGAACGAAAAAAAATATCGCGAAAACCCAAAGGAGGACTCTCACTCGATAGTTGTAGGTCCGTTTGGTAGCTCCACCTTCGTTGTCAGAACGGATCTTGATTCCATCGATATCTTAAAATAAAATAAAATAGTTTTTTAATTGGCCTTTCTGATTCGGATCGGACGTTACCTGTTCCTTGATATGTTCTGTTCCACAAGTGGCGCATGGTGTCATTAACCTCCTCCATTTTGAGGGAGTGATACTTCATGATGGCACTGACATTACGTGTGTTAGGCAAAGCTATCTACTTGGAGGAGATCAAATGTAATCACTTATCAAGTGCCTTTGAATATTTCTCAAGATCAGCATTCGCCATATCAGCCATCTACAGATAAAAGGTCGTCAACTGTTCATAATAAAGGAGAATCCGTAACGTACCTTCACTTTGACGAGCTGATCGGTATATCGTTTGGTGATGCCCTTGAATTCGGCTTGGTCTTCCTTCAGTGTAGCCATCTGCTTCTCCATTGAAGTGATCTCCCCTCCAAGAGCAGAATACTATCAAGGAAAATTTGCAGCTCTGGCACGACAGCACAGAAATGAACCCAAGCTTACAGCATTGAGAAGATTATTCTCCCGTTCCTGTACCTCCGCCCACTTGGCCTCAAACTGGCGCTTTGCTCTACCAGCCTCCTCAAGATTAAGATCGGCGATTTTCTTATCTAGGTCAGCAACGTCCCTTTTCAGTTTCCGGAACCTAGCATTTTCTCGAAGATTGGCTTGAACGGCGCCACTGGCGTCGATCTCTTTGTCGATTGCGCGCTTCTCTTCCCTGAGCTTGTCGACTGTCTTCTGACCTTCGCTAATCTGAGCCTCGGCCTCTTCGACCTGTTGTGTGCACTGCTGGAGCTTCCGAGCGCGACGCTGGCGTTCATAGCTATAATTCTCAGGTGAGCAAACCTACCTAAAGAATGCTACTGGATGGAATTCATACTCTAAGATCGTCTTGTTAACTTGGTCCATCCGATCGACGCTTCTGTTCAGCTCTTGCGAATTGGATTGTGCCTCGGTAACTCTCATTCTGAGGTCAGACTGGAATACTCCGTGTTCCTCTTCCAGGGTCTGGATGGGTGCATTGGCTGCCGCTAGCTCTCCATCAAGTTCCTTTGATATGAAGAATCAAATTTAGACACGAGAACAAGGTTAAAACTCGAGGAAGCAACCTTGGCGCGAGCATATAGCTCTGTGAGCCGCGCGCGACTGGAAGCGATCCTCTTCTCGATCGCCTCCCTTTCAGTCACTTGATGTCGCAAATTGGCTTCCCTCACTGCCTGATTATGTAAATCCGTCTCTATAGCACGCTGGGAAGCTAACGACCTGTCGCGTTCTGTGGTCAACCTGTTCACTTCGCGATCGAGCGCATGGCTGACGACAAAAGTGAGCCAAATGTACTAAGACAAAACAAAACAGATGCTGACATTTCGCTGGAAAGAGTGTCAATTTCTTGCTGCACGTCGTCGGGAGTCCTAGTTGAACCGGTCGCTGTTAACTCCGTTTCCAGTGCAGTAATATCGGTCTCCAAACCCTCGATTTCTTTCTGCGTTCGCGTCACGTCGATTGCATGCTGCTTGAGTACGGAAAGTTCCTTCTGTTGACGGCGAATTCTGGACAAGTCTTCGGCAGCCTGTGGTCAACGGTACGTAAATAATCAGTCCTGAGTAAGCATTTTCTCTAGCATAGCTCTAACCTTTTCTGCACCTGCACCTGCCTCTGGAACAAGGGCCTCCTGCTCCCTCTTCTCACGCTCCAGCGCAGGCACCTCCGTCTTTTTCAAACGTTCGCGAGCCGAATCGACTGAAACGAGACCCTGCAATCGTTTGAGCTCTGCCTCCCACTCCTCTAGCTCGGCGGTTACATCCCCGATGCTAGCTTTGGAAGTCTTCTGGACTTGGTCATTGAGCTAGAGGAATTCCATTAGTTCTTACATGCAGGACGTTGGGAAAAAAGGGTTTACATACATATTTCTCAAATACTTGCATCTCTTGTTCTGACATGTGACGGTTGCAAACAGTACATAGTTTCTTGGCCTTGCCCTGTTTTAGGAGCGATTCGTAAACCTTACCGGATCCCTCGACAGCGTAGGTCGCACTGTGATTGATTGGTAAGTGTCGTGGTAAGTATCACTGCCAGAATGCCCACTGACTTTCGACGGACGTCAATCTCGTTTAGGGCATCCTTGACGCCATCCGTAACGGAGTCATAATTTCCGAGCTCAACCTTCAACTTTTTCTCCGCCGCTAATTACCCGTGGTAAGCTCGAAAAACGATCACGTAAGATCAGAAGAGCTTTTACCTTTCAGTTCGTCCTGCTTGAGTTTTAACTGATTCTGAATATTCGAAACTGTAGTCTCGATGGTCTGGAGGTGTTTATTGGCGATGGTGTGCTTCTCCTCTGCTTCTTTGAATTCCCGGTCTTTCTCTCTGGTCGAGGTGTGAGTGTGGTCAAGTTAAGCCGAGAAACGTTACTACGCAATAGATTGGTCAACGTCACGCTCCATGGTTTCCGCCTTGGGTTCAATCCCAACGAGCGTCCGAAATTTGGCATTGTTAAGCCGCAAACTATTATAAGACATGAGACAATGATTATCGGAACGTAATTATATGAAAAACTACGCACATATTCTTGACGTCGCTAGACTTTTTAACGACTGCGTCGCGCTTAACGGCTAGCCTGGCACGGACATCAGCTTGCGAGTTAAGGCTTATGAACTCCCTTGTCAAGGTGTCCTTTTGTTCTTGCAGCTCCCGACTTCGCTTGGCGTCCACCTCCAGCTTAGACGTGTAGTCAAACGCGGCAAAGTCAGTCTGAAATTTCTTAAGCCGACTCTTCTTTTCCTCCATATCAGCACTGAGGTGATGAAGCTCATTTGTGAGACTCTGTGCCGCATCAACTTTGGAATCATCTTCAGCGATGCTTGTTTGCAAATCCGACTAATCCAACATGAACATTATGCTTGAATTCTTAAGTACAACGGCGTTACTTACGATTTGACCGCGGATAGTCTCCTTCTGGTGACCAATGCGACTGTATCCAGCACGCAAATCTTGCAGCTTCCGCTGAAATTCATCATCCTTGGAACGTCCCTCTGCTTGCAGAGTTTCTGTGTCTTGATTCTGCTTTTTCTGAAGACTAGTCAGGCGGTTGTAGAACTCGGACACTTCACCAGGCTGTAAGGGCGTATGTTCATAACCTTTGAAACCGTATTTGACGCTGATACTTCGGATTAACGACCCTCGCTCTCCCAGAGTATTTTGATGCCTCTGTCGTACCCGTGATGAGACGCGAGTCGAGAAATGATATAAATATAACAAACCTTTTCTTCGGATTTGAGCTGTACTTCCTCGGTCACCAAGTTGAGATGATTTTCACGGAGTTCCTTGACTCTCGAGTCAGCCTCATCGAGCTCATCGTCCTTCAAACGCAGCTTTCGTTTGTGTGTCTCGATGTGATTGTCAAAATTCATCAGGCGTGAGCTGAGTTCTTCATCCGTGTCTGCAATCAATCTGGCATCAGTCTCAAGTTGCGTCCCAACATCGATATCGAGAGACCCTGAATTTCTTTGAGTTCCCCTTTCATATTTTCGAGCTCTTCTATTAAACCGGTCCTCCTTTCGGTCAGCTGTTCTTGTTTCATGTAGATTTGGCGGAAGTGGGTGGCCTGGTCCATGAATTTGCGATTAGCGACAGAGACTACGTCGTATTCCTTCTTGGTCTCTTCATATTCGGCCTGCTTGGCAGTGATAGAGGAGTTAATTTCGCTGACACGTTTAAGAAGCTTATCGGCATGGGCCTTTTCTTTGGACAAGGATTCTAGACGTTCCTTTTCTGCTTTCTGGTCTGCAACACGTTCCTTACGAAGTGCCTTGATGGAGTCAAGAGCCTTTGTGTATCTGGACGGAATAAATCGACGACAGATAAAGACTTAAACGACAGAACACACCGCGTGGCTTCAAATATATCATCGAATTTCTTCTTTAGAACCGACGCTTCCGCAAGTGGCCAATAAGAATCCTCTTGATGACAGAAGATGACATTTTCAAGAACAGCCTTAGATACGCCAAGAAGATGTGGCATTTCACTATCCATCTCGGCACATTTTGTAGAAATTGTCCCTCTCTGTCGTCCATGCTCGACAAAACTGACCTGGATTCATGGCATAACTGACACGTACCTTACCAGTCTTCTCCGCGTCCGCAGTACTCAATATACCCTCCAAGGTTTTCATAGTCAATCCATTCTTCTTCTTTGTAACGGAGAGATTGCGAACGGCGAGCATGCGGTTGCCGTTTGCAGCATGAAACCGAAGTTTGACCTGGGCCTTTACTTCCTTCTCATTGGCCATGTTGGGGTCGTGAACAAACGCGCCACCCCTTGTATTGGGAGGTTGGTCGCCAGTCGTGGCGTACTTGAGACATTCGATGATTGTCTGCGGGCGCGTTATATGGACGTCAGTGAGTGCGGCAAATGATAAGCGTGCAGCTCACGGTCTTTCCACTACCATTATGGCCTACGATTACGGTGACGGGGCTGAAAAACTCAATGACAGCTATGTTCTTGTCGTCGAAAGACCTAATCCCCCGAATGGCAAGCTTGTTCAAACTGGCCATAGTGGCAAATGGTGAAAGGAGTCAATAATTGCTGCACACAGTTTGGCACAGGCTAGAAGAGGACCACTGGATTCAACGCGTCAAATCGCGTCTCACAGCTACGCGCCACCTGCGGAGTCAGCCCACGGCTTGTGCCGAGGAGGTAATACCCAACATATTCTATCTTTAACAGCACGGCATCTTGATAGTAATATCTCGGTGTACGATCACAATATTTTAGCCAATGATCAGTCCCGACTTCAACCATTGAATAGCTCTGCCTGCACTGTCTAAGCTAGTCTATGCAGTCAAAGTTTTTGATTCCCAAGATCTCCAGAGATGGCGAAGCTTCGGGAACTCGATATCCCTGTAGTTGCATTCATGTCGGAGACATCCGCTCAAGAAAAATAACGAGTAAGTCGGTCCAATGGTTCGTTTGAGCATTCTTTAATTCCGTGTCAGATCTTACTTGATCTGCGTTCTGAACACCCAACGTATCATCTTCTTTATAGTAAGCCTATCAAGCAGCGTGTCCCTAACATGTTTTGAAACGCCAGCAATAGTAACACCTGAAAAGATGTTCATTAAGGAGTTTACTGATCTATTAGATATAGTATATAATCATAAAAAGTTGAATCGTCTGGTTGTAGACGAGGTATGTCGGCTCATCCTCAATTTCCTTGTCTTCTCTGGATGAGTGAACGTAGGCCTACTGTATTCTGGTAAATAATCTGATTTTATATGGCAGAAGGCCCCCTTATCTCTGGTACTTTCTTTGGATAGGAATCAGGGCATGACTTTCTCACAGAATACCGTCGTCTAGGTTGTTTTCGTGATCGTTTCCCCGATGTTCATATCATGGTTTTCACAGCTAGCGCCACAATTAAGTGTGTGGTTCTTATTTGCTTTATTTTCTCTAGCTTTACCCCGTCACCGTGCGTATTCTATCTTTCAGCGTTCAAAACGACATTGTTGCTTCCCTGAAGATGTCTCCAAGTAATATGTACAAGGTTGTTCATCCTTTCAACCGCCCCAATCTCCATTTACGAGGTACCTTTTCCTCTCTATTTTTTCGCTCCATAACCCCCATTATTTCCACCTCTTCGATATCATATAGGTCCGATATTTCAACAGATGGCAGACATTCATGGCTACATCAATATGCTTTACGTCCGACGTGGCAGACCGTCCTCCGGGATTGTCTACTGTCGAAGGAGGGCGACATGTGATATACTTTACATATCTCCGTATCAAGGGCTTAAATGCTGGCCCGTATCATCGAGGCCTAAACTCCGTCATGTAATGCCTTGCGCAAAGCTTTCATTAATGATGTCGTACACCTCCGGTTCTCTTTATAAAGACCAGAAATACTCGACAAAACCATGGAAGACTGGCAGGTCGGTGGTTCTGGAGTAGGTGGTGTCGATTTGGTGCATATCCCGGAATCAAGGCTGCATATTTATATGATACACGCAAACCATCCGTCTGGGAAAGGTGGTCGCAACCATTGCATTTGGATGTGGGATTGATAAAAGCGACGTTCATTAAGTTGGTGTCCTATTTTGTCTACCAGACTTCATGGAAGAGCGGCTACGTCATCCACTATGACTTTCCGAAAGCCTTGAAGGTGCGTAAACCTTTGACGAACTTGGCCTCATTCGTCTTTATTCTGTTTTCAGGGTATTAACAAGAGACTGGTAGGTGGTAATCTTAGAGTTTACAACCAGTGCATCTCAAAGCTATCAGGCCGAGCAGGCGGCGACGGAGCAGTGGGTTTCCCTTCTAGATCAATGGTCGACTAACAAGGTGCCTGTAGCCATCTAAATGTATATTGTACTATTGTGAGAGATAAACCTTTTTGCATCTTAATTCGTAATGACCTGCTTATAGCTCGTGAAGATGTCATCGAGGTGAAAAAATGGGTATCGCTCACCAGACGCGACAGGTTAAAGCGTTACTAGATGTGGCACCAGCCCCAACACAAATGATGGTTCATAGTTTGAATACTATAAGCCGTACTAAAGCATTGATCTTTATCATGGTTCCTAAACCAAGATACTATAGTTAATTGATTTGGCAAAGTCAACGACAGTGTCGCCATGTGGTAAGATGAACAGCAGCTCATAATTATCCCTTCGATTTTAACAAAAATTACAATAGTCGATCTCCAGACACTTTGGCTAGTCAATCAATGATGATGTGGGCAAAACAAAGGAGTATTATGTCCGTTGAATCATTTTATATAAATTGTTAAAAGTATTTACTTACAGTACACATAATGTTGTGGACACTTTGGTTGTATAGGTGCCTTCATGTAACTATGAGGTTTGTCTTAGCAACCACATCCTCCATCTGTGTCTGTGTCTGTATCTGTGTCTGTGTCTGAGTTTTCTTTTACTCTACTACAACTCAACAGGAACTCACATCAAATCACAAACATGAAAGACTAATACCAAGATCATATGGAAAACAAACAAACAATGGAACGTTCCCAAACATGACAAACAAACCAAATTGAGAAAGACCACATGCTTACATAATCCCTGTAAGGGCAACCCCTGTTGCACTTATGGAATGTCATGCAGTGCTAGCAAGGGGGAAATCCTAAGTTAGAGATTATCCTATGTATAGTAAAGGGGGTCTCACCTAGTAAGGGGGAAATCCTAAGAGGAAAGCTTAGGGTCCCTTGCTAGTGAGCCATCTGATCTATATACCAATTGTCTGTGCTCTACTTCCTCAGCATACCTTACCTGTAAGGGTAACTCCCTTAGTTATTCCAGAGGTATCTCACAGAGCTAAGCAGAGGAAATCCTAAGTTTATACAACTACCACCTAGATACAGCATGACTAGGGTTCTCACCTAAGCAGAGGAAATCCTAAGAGGAAAGTCTAAGGATTCCGCTGCTAGGGAGTCTCTCTCTATATATACTCTTTATGTAAGTGGTCCATGCATTCCTTTGTAAGCACCCATACAGAGTTACCCAAGCCTACCTCTTGGTACCAAGTCTGAAGCTCAGGTACCTGGCTCTAGGCCCTGCCCTCTGTCCTAGAATGTCTAGTTATGGAGTGATGGACATCTTGGATGTGATGGACATCTCAGAGGTAACAGACATCATGGATTGATAGGAGTTTGAATAGGAGATCTCTGAGTTGAACCAGAGATTGAAAAGGGTCATCCCCTGACATCACCCCCTCTCTATGGCATGGTGCCCTCAATGTGCCAAAAAGAAAAAAAAAATTGATCCCTCTGCTAAGAACCTGGCCCAAGCCTGAGTCACTGCTGAAAGGCCCAAAGGTCCTTACTAGGTGCAGGTCATCCTCTAAGTTGGGTTGGAGTCTGAGTCTGTAACTAAGTCCCAGTCTGCACCTAGATCATCACTGAGTATAACAACCCCAGGCTTGGTCCTCAGGTCTTCACATTGGTACAGGTGTAAAAAGGCTAAACACAAGTTTCAGTCTTCGTCTCGAAGTACTCTGGTATATTTGAAGAAGTTACTATCTAAACACAAGTCTGTTATCATGAAATGTAAGTTTTGGTAATGACACGACATATGT
>QFEC01075172.1:0-10750 GCA_003316585.1 Gomphus bonarii | reverse complement strand
ATTGCTCATTTCCCTTTTCCGCTCCCAAGTATTGAAGCTCTTGTTGTTGCTGACACAGACTTAAATATGGAGATACAGGCATCTAATGTAAGGGGAATAGTAGGATTGACATAGAGTCAGATGTAAGAGCAGAGGTTGGCAAATTAAGATAGAGTAATGTATGGAATGGTAACAAGGAGAAACACAAGATAATGCAAAGGGATTGGAAAATATAAGTGGGGAGTGTGGGAACAAGCATCTAGAGGATATAGAGGAACAGAGATACAATACTGCTGGAGGACATGGAGGATGAGACTGGAGTAAGAATAGTATTGTCCAGAAGACATCTGGATGTAATAGTGTCTAACACCAGCTCTACACCTGATACAATACTAACATCTTTGTTAACTCTTGTGGAGATGGTCTTAGTGTTGGGAACAGTAATGGTACTAGGGTAATTACTGTACTATATCTGAGTCTAATAGATAAACACCCATGTGGATGCTTGCTATGCTCCACCATCTGTGTATGAGTCTGGCACAGTACTGCTGTGCCCTATATGAGTCTGTGTTTGAGTTTGTCAACACATCCTTTATTACTTCAACACTTGAAGCAGTGCTGTGAACTCTAGAATAGACTTTTCATGGAGGTTAATCTTTCATCTTTACAAACCTGTTATTATCAACATGTTGTGGATAGACAAGCCTCATCACTCAAACCAATTGCGAGAGTGGTGACGATGTCGTTCATTCGGTAGACAGTTTTTCCCTTCTCCGATCTTTTGCATATCATAAAGACATCTTACACGGCCACGGCCATAGCTCTTTAGTCTTCGCACTAAGAGCTTACACCGTATAGTTACTCCAATACAACGCAAATCCCAAATTATTTCACGGACCGATCAACTGATGCACATACAAACGGTCAAACACGCTGCTAGTCTGGTTTAAGAAGTGTAAAGATTGGCTTAGCAGTATTGGATAAGCTTAGTATTACTAGATAATCGGTTCAGCCAAGTCAAAAGTACCCTGCAGGTCTCTACGGGCTAGCCACTTATATGAATTTGAATATTATGGAATAAATGATATAATCTGTTGAACTTAGTCGATAGTGATTGAGACTCTAACTGGTACACAGTAAGTGAGACACTGTACAGTGACTTTGGCGGACCCAATTTCCTGCCAACGTAAGTATTTACCTGATGCACAATACACCAGTACTTAGGCTGTTACAATTACGATATCTATAGAGTTAGTAACAATATACAATTTTGCTGACTTATAGATTCTTATCTTGATGCTTGAACGATGGTCTCCATTATCTTTGGCTGAATTGGGCTCGCTCCTTTGAGTCTCAATGTGATAGTATTAGAACCATGGGCGAGAAAGGTACATAAAAACTAAATATTAATCGTAAGCTTTAGCCTTTTTATTTCCTATTGTTCTGCTTACCATATAATGGGGCATTGGTGAATTAGACGCCCATATCCAGCCCCCGGACAAAAGCTTGGACGGTGAACAATCAAGGCCGCGGCTTTCTCGTTCGTCTTTTCAGGCTGGGCTGTCAAGTTCTGCAGTCTTCTTCAAAGATCTTTCTTTCTTTCTTTCTATCCTCTCTTTTTGTCAAGTTCTTATATCCCCTCCTCACGAATTCTGCTACGATCCCCTCACGAACTTAAGCCACAGGGACATTAGCTATATTTGCAAACGGCGAGCACCACATGGAGCACGACAACGACTCGAATTTGTCGGGCACACCGTACACATTCTTCCAGCCTGATGACAGCCACTACCCTGGGCTCCCATATGCTCCAGCACATATGCCGTATCAGGTTGTGCCTAGTAGCCAGACCCGTGCGTTGTCTGTTTTTCGTGTTTATGATTGCAGATCGCTCATATCCTCTCAGCAGAAATGCTCCAGATGCGCCAGCTCAGCCTCATGCCTCACCAGGGGTATCAAACGCAAGCAAACGTCTACCCCGGCTCTCCAACCCGTGTCGCTGCGTCTATGCAGCTCCCGCCTTCCCCATCGCCTGCCGATTCTTCCGCGTTCGAGCACCCGATATCCCCCCCGGTCTCAGGATCGGATGCCTCCACTGACAGCCACACCCACTACCAGCATGCACACTCGTACTCGCGCGAGAGCAGTAGTGGCGCGGGGTCGCCGCCGGCAACTGGTCGCAGTTCTCTTGCTAACAATACGTTTGTGCAACGAGCCGTGCACCGTTACAATCCCACGGCGCCTCTCAGGTCTCGACGCAGGCGCAGCTCGACGAATGACGAACAGGACTATTCGGACGATGGTGAGCAGGATGGGTACGGTGTTGGAATCAGTCCACAGAGCACAGGATTGTCTGGCCAGGCCTTGGCTGAAACCCTCGCCAATAACAGAAAGGAGGCCACCAGAAGGCAGCGTATCGAGGCTGAACAACGCCGCAGGGATGAGCTCCGAGAAGGCTATGCGAGACTCAAGGACGTCCTCCCAGTCTCCAACCAGAAGAGTAGCAAGGTCTCCCTTCTTGAACGCGGTAAGCACTCAAGATGCACATATTGCTAGCTGTCACTCACACTGTCATAGCTACAAACTACATCGCGACCCTTGACCAGTCCAGCAAGATCCTCCAAGCTCGCGTCACTGCTCTGGAGGCACAGGTCGCCCGTTTAAGCGAGATCAACGAGCGTCTCTCCCTCACCGTTGCGCATCACACGGGCCAGATGCCGACGGACATGGATCTAGGTCTTTCTCCCCCTCCCCCTCTTCCCCCCACATCTCAGCAGTTTGACGATCCCGAGGTTGAGCAACGCCCACTCTCTCCCCCACCAGACGTACGTTCCCCTCAGTCCCATACACCTGGTTCCCAGACGGTCCAGCACAACCCTCAGTCTCATAAGGGCCTTTACCATCATCGGGATGATTCCAGTGCAAGCACTTCTCAGGCATCGGGGAGTGAGTACTGAGACATGTAAAGAGGTAGAGACGTGGACCCGGGTAGTTTTCTTCGACGTGCGGCTGGCACGGGCGTCGGTTTTATTTTGGCAAGGAATGAACAAAGAGAAGGATGTTATAGGATGCGTTCCGTATGGAGCTGGTCCCGTCGAGTGCTGGTGCTCGCTGGAATAAGGTCGCGGGTGCCGATCATCGCTGTGCATCGAAGGAATTTATTGAGGCGTGTGGCGCAATGGAATTTCCAAATCTGGGAGGACGTGGCGACATGTGGCGATTCGACATCGCCTGGCGCACGACCTCGAGGATGTGGTAACAAGATGGATAGGGGTATGTAGACCATTGGGGTGCCTTGAGCCAGGCGGGGCTTCCTGGCTCGGCTCTCCATCCTTTTATCTATCTCCACCGCGTCCTGATCCTCCGTGGTCTCCCGTTTTCTATGCAATCGCGCCAAAGGGTGTCAACTGGTTTTCCATCCTTGCACATGCAAACATTCACTCCAATTGCCCCGTACCTGTACATTCAACCCCAAACCCTGGCCACGAACATCACGAAAACATGAAAAACGAAATACGAGTCTTGAGTGGGTCACGATGAATGACGTATGCCAACACGTCTTGGTCGTGACCTTGCTCGTGTGCATGCCGCCGAAGCACGAGCCCGACAAAACGTCTTTTGTCGGAGGCGCGGCAGGCGCAAGGCTGAGGCACAACAATATCTATTTAATTTGCCTAAAGTTGACGATGGACTTTCTGAATTCTTGGCGAATCCCCTGTAGTTACACCCCCCATTTCCTTACACTGTTTTTAACAACAATGCCATTTTTTGCTTTCTGTACGTACGTACCCGATCGAGTGGCCGGAGGCCGGGTCTGTGCGAACTGTTAACAGGTGTTTGGCGTAGCAGCTGAATCATATTCTGGACTGATGGTGATGGCAAAGACTGTACCAATCAGCCAAGTCCAATCCAAGAAGCATAGCGTACCTAATTGCAGACCTGTAGGTCAAAGCTGGAGCTTAACCCTAATAGTATCCTTCCTTTCAACCACGACCACGACCACAATGTTCTCCCCGGCCTCCGTAGCCGCACGGCCCAGCTTCAGCTACAGCCTTGAGCGACCCTCGATTACTCGTGGGAGATTTGATCAAGGACACACTCCAGGTTCCTCGGCCAAGGGGTCGATGAGCACGACATCAACTAAGATCGGCGCTCGCGAGGAACTCTGCGATGCGACCCTTACCCTGAAAGGAGGGAAGAAACACCATGCTTTTGACGAGAAGGACGCACCGTATCCGCTCAGCTATGACCCGAAGATGATGGACGTGTATGTTATCTCATGTTGTCCTCTAGAGCTGATATGATGTCAAGTCAATAGAGATATCTTGGATCACCTCTTTTTGAATCGAACCCGGAAGAGCGTAACGTGGGTGGACTTCAAGGACAAACCACCCACACGGTCGTTAGATCTAGGCTGTGGCGTAAGCATTAATTTGCCAGCATCTCGTCTCTTGCCAACTAAATACATTTACCAGAATGGAGGCAAGCTCCTCTATAGAATTTGGACCATAATCTGACGTTGTTGTATTAGTTTGGATTATGGAGGCTGCAAAGGCTTGGAAGGTACGTATGTGGTGTATGTTATTCCAGCTTGCTGCTTAACCTTGTTCTAGGACTGTCATTTTGTGTGCAGTCTTGTGTGCATTTTTATATGTTTCTAATACTATTATATATCCATAGGTCGGATACGATTTGGTGCGCATTCAACCTAAACACCACTTATTACCCGAAGATATGGCAAGCCGTATACAATGGATACAAGGCAACTTGTACGCTAATGATGTCCTGGTCTCTCTTCTTCTCGTTGAAATTTCCTGAGTCCAGTTTGACGGAAAAGCTCCCCTTCGAAGACGATTATTTTGATCACGTACAAATTTACCGTATCGCGTGGGGTATTTGTGAGATGAAAGTGAGTCATCTAACTCCTATTTTCACTGTTTCTCTTAATGATCTGTGGGCCGCTAGTGGGATGACCTGTTTGAAGTGCGAGTTTTGATGAGGTTCATTGCACTGTATTCCTCACTATGTTCGTAGGAGATTTTCCGGGTCCTCCGCCCTGGTGGTGCCATCGAGATTGGCGAAGAGGGTCAGTATCATCATCCCACATGCTTCAGAGAACAGTAACTTAGGCTTTTATTCCAGACATTCTCTTCCCCGTTTTGCCTCGCTCTTTCTCAATAGGAGCAAAGCCACGCCCTGCTGCGCCATATCCACGTCCCTCACTCACCCTCTCACCTCCACCCTCTCCATTGGATGACCAGTCAGCACCTACTACACATGCGCACGCCGTTCTCGAATCGCTTTTCTTCGGTGTATTTGAATCTCGCATGATCAATCTCCGGCCTACATGTGAGCAGAATCTGGTATTAATGATTTTTTTCTGACAATGATTCACGTAGCCATCATCCCACATCACCTGAACATCTACTTTCGGAATGTACATTCGACACACAACATCGAACTACCATTCCCACCGCCGCCAGTAGTTCGACAACAACTGCGCCATTCTTCTTCCGACTCTACAGCCAGGCCTATGCAGCGACGACACCATGGTTCCGAGTCTTCAGTTTCTACTTTTGATTCCATGCGCGAGGGAGATCAGCAACAGCAGACACCACCAATGACCAACTCTTCCCTTTCCTCTCTCTCTGACTCCAGTGAACCAGCGCAGCTTGACCTTTCACCCAAACCGGCTAAGGACGTCCGGCTGGGGATATTTAATTCCACGGAACTCTCCTCCATCCCCCTGTTGCCCCCAGCGAAAGTGGAGGTAACTGATCATGACCTTGCGTTGCAGCTGACTGCAGTGTATCAGCGCATCCTCTCATGCAAGGAAGCCATGTGGGGAGAACTGCGTCGACGTCTACTTCTTCGCCGGTCCGGAGGACAGGATTTGCTACAGGGAACTGGTTGGGACGAGGATGCGGATAACGATGGGGACGAGAGCGACTCTGGACAGGGACCTGATGGTGTAGGCTCGAGCGAGGCACGGGAGCTGGAAAATGCGCGTGAGAGGTTTGAGGAGTTGGCTGCGCGATTTGAGCGAGACTTGCGGTTTCGGACTGCGCTCGCGGATGCGTTGCACGGGTCGCTGGGGTGGGCAAAGCCTGCGCCCTCTCCGATGAACAAGCATGAACGGGCCCGAGAGGCAGAGCTAGAGAAGGCGATGGTTGAGGCTGTGATAGCAGAGGCTGGTCAAGAGCCGCAGTGTTCAAGGAGCTTCAAGTGTTTTGTGGGGTTCAAAGAGGGAAAGCGATAAGGAGAGCATCTGGTGGTGACGAACAGAACCGACGAAACGACGTTCATGACTGTAAAGAACAAGTGAGTCATTGTATCTGCAAGAACTGATAACTTGTTACCTAGTAATTTGTAGCTTGTCATGCCTAAGTCCAGTCATGTTCTTTATTCTTCCCTGAGTATTTATTCAATGATTCGAGAAAATTAGCCAGCAAGAGTCGGGCGAAATTATCCCAGAAGTAATTTTGGTTGCTAACCTCCCTAAGGGAGGAGTGAATGACACTCCGAGACACTTTCCCCGAACATATCAACTGACACTACGTAAATTACATAAATGTAGGGTCCAGGACGCCCAAAATAAGTAGTAAAATTACTGCTGTACTTACATCGAGAAGCAATTAGGCGAGACTAACCCGCCAAGTTGGTGGCAGTGCTTATAATAGATCTGGAATGTGACGGTCACAGCCTTGCTCGTTCACACAGCACTACTATGACGGATGAAGCCCCTGGTGGAGAGTGTTCAACACACTCACCGATTAGAAAATTACCTCCAGAACTCCTCGCAGAAATATTCAAGCACTGTACATCTGTAGAGGTCTTCTCGCCTGTTCGCCTCTCACACGTATCCACATTCTGGAGACGCACAGCGATCACTACCCCATATCTATGGCGGTATGTTTACGCCATGATTTCTACAGATACCCCTCTCGCAACCTCCTCCAAGGTTCGCACATGGCTAGCTCGCTCAGGCTGCATCCCGCTGCATATATCGCTTGTGATAAACCAGTGGAAGGACGATCTCCGTTCTATTCTACATCACATACGCAACCACAGCCGTCACTGGAGCATGTTGACATTGGTTGCAGAAACCTACGCCATCGCTCGCCACATCTTCCAATTCTTCACCTCGTTCCCTCACCACGATATGCTCTCTAGAGTCGACCTCACCATTGGTGCTTCCTCCCGAGATCACGCCTTTGCAGTTGTGTCCCCCGAGGAGAACGAAGACTACCGAAGATGCATCACCGAAGTGGTCACTGGCCTCATGGACTCGTACGCCCCTCGGTTCAAAGAGTTCAATCTCGCCACGGCTGCCCTTCCCTACCGATCGGCCCTGAAGACTCGTGTGGGATTCCCCCATCTGCGCACGCTCCGTATCTTGGATCGGAATGGCATGCTCGGGGAGATAAGAGCCTCGACCCTGCTATACTTTCTTGACAAGTGTCCCTCACTGGAAAACTTGGAATTCCTTGGATCAAATGCCTTTGATCGTCATGATGTCGCTAGTGTCACTGCTAGCATGATACATCTACCTCGTCTCCGCGAATTGCACATCGCACGAACCGTTCATCAACGCGCCATTCTTGCCCATCTCTCTGCGCCTTCCCTACAAATACTTCACCTCTCCTGGCTCAACTGGCCAGAGGTTCTCATCGATGATACTTACGTACCCGATCCATCAGAGGACAGCGAGGAGCTGACCGAGTGGTCTCAATCGCCTTACACAGACCTTTTAACAGGGGCAGGTATCCGCTCGCTCATCAGCTGTGGTGCCCCACCCATCCGTGTCCTCGACATGGATTTCGCCGACATACGGAGCCCGAAAGATTTTGTCTGGGTCTTTAGGCGCTTGCCGACCCTCGAGTCGTTCCGCATCATTGGATCTGACATGTCGGACAAGGTCCTGAATGCGCTTGCTACTGAAAATAATAATGGGACATGGCTCTGTCCGAGACTCACGAGTATAGAGTTCTCCCGCTGTGATCTTATTACTGGGCGTGGCGTTGTGGCACTAGCAACGGGACGCAATCCTCATAAGGATTGTGTTCGAGAAGAATTCACTGAATCTACAGGACAATCCCAACCTGCACGATTAACAAAATTCATCGTTGAACAGTGTGCTCATGTGGACTGCGAGTCCGTTGCGGTGATGCAGTATCTACTTGGCAATGTAGAGTTCAGCGTGGGGCCTATACCGACGTGCGTATAAGACAATCTCGTTTCAAAGCGTTGCACTAACATGTATCATATCGTTTGATACAGTGAACTTGTTTACGCAGATGAAGACATACAAATATCGTTCTGATGGTTTTTCTTTTCATCAGTGTCCCTGCTTTTGTATCATATAACAAGCCACTATCTCTTCTTTTCAGCCTTCGATGCTTATTGCGCTTATAAAAACTATGAACAAACTCCAAGTCAGGCATGGTTGTAAAGCGGGTACGTATTCTTAAGGTGCAGATTCCAACCGTCAATACGACATCGACCGCCTTATACCCACTTGTCTCTGAGACTAATGAAGACGTGTAGCTGGCTGGTTCTGACACTTGCAAATCTTAAATTCTCGGGCTATTGCTTCGCGTGGCACTGTGGCATCAGCCTAGGAATTTCATCCTTGTCAATCTCATATTGCTAGCAACCCATTACTCGATGTGCCGTATTCGGATCCAAGGATGGGTCTTGCCATGTTGACTGGTTACAGACGTAGTCTGGTTCGATGATTCTGAATCCTCTGCCATCCACTGTATGGTCCTGATCGAATGGTGAGTATACACAAGTTCAATAGTTCATGGACATTAAACATACCACGGTCATGACGGTATTGCCTAGGATGGCCTTAGACCGTTCAATTGCGGGAATGATTCAAGTACTGCAGCAGTATTTACCTGAGTACTTTTTCTATCTAGTAAAAGCGTCTCAAAATTTTTTTCAGAGTATATCAGAGTTCTTGAGACAGATTGAATTTACTAGAATCATTTTAGTATCGGTATTACACGTACAGCTCGCACCAAAAGTGAACACTCGCAAATCTGTCTTTCACAATTTTGTCTTAGAATGTATTGGTTACTAATTATTATTATGCGCACAATTCAGTTTGCTAATTGGTAATTAATACCCTCTGTTAGAACATTGAAACTTAAAATGCTATCTCGATGGCACGATATGCCTTAATTTCGATGAGACGACAGCCGAAATATTACCTAAGGCGGACGAAGACGCATATACGGATGAACTTATTCATCGTCTTGCATTCAGACGAGCGGATCTATCTTCGACTCTCATCCTCAAGGCGCTTATAGTGTCTCATCTGCCTCTAGAAGCACAACTTATCTACCGTCTTGCCCATAGGATTTCTACCATGAGCTCCGAGCAGTCGTATCTCGTCATTGGAGGATGCGGATTCCTTGGGCGACACATTGTTGAAGCTTTGGTCCGTCGAGGAGAACTTCAAGTTTCGGTATTCGATTTAGTACAGCGGCATTTCGACACGAACATCCAGTTTTTCATTGGGGACATTACGGATGAAGTCGCGATTAGCAATGCGATTCGGAAAGTCAGTTTTATATATACATATATATTCACATCATGTCTCATGCTTTGAGATTTTATCATAGACCCAAGCAACGACCATCTTCCATACCGCTTCTCCAGTTGATGGCCTCAAACAGAAAGAAGTTTACCATAAGGTTAACGTAGAGGGTACCAAAACCGTCATTGCTGCTTCGCTTGCCTTTGGCGTCAAATACCTCATTTACACCAGTAGCGCGGGTCTTGTATTCGATGGTCAGGACATCATTGACACCGATGAGCGTTTGCCTTCCCCAGAAAAGCCCATGGATGCGTATAACCATACAAAAGGCATCGCCGAGAGACTGGTCGTCGAAGCGAACGGAAAGCAAGGATTGGAGACCGTTGTTATAAGACCATCGGGGATATTTGGGTAACCATGATTTCTACATCACGCACGAACATTACATTAATGATGTTTATTCGTCCTTGGCAGTCCGGGCGACCATCAAATGATTTTACCAGTTTTTAACGCTGCCAAAAGAGGTCAAGCCAAGGTCCAGATTGGGCCTAATACCAACCTAGTGGACTGGACATATGTTGGAAATGTCGTGAAAGCACAACTCCTTGCAGCGGAGAAGCTCGCATCGCGCACCACAATCCCCCCCAAGGAAGAGCTGCTCTCGACTTCCATACCAACCATCTCAAATAGCACGGGTGAACGCCGGGTTCCTACTTCGTGTGCGCGGCCCATTGGACCTGCAGTTATACGACCTCCTAATGCGGACGAGCTGGAAGCTGCCTTTGCCTTGCCACGCAGCATGGAGACGAGGGCGTTTATACGATCTAAATATGACCCCTTGGGCCCCTCTGTGTTGGAGAAGGAACACGAGAACCCTCTACAAGTTGCCGGTCAGGTGTTCATCGTGACAAACGGAGAACCAGTGTATTTCTGGGATGTCGTCCGAGTACTGATGCGTGGATTCGGGGCGGAAGTGGATCGAGGGAGGCGAGTACTTCCACAGACCTTGGGATATTTCTTCGGGTGGGCCAGCGAGTGGGTGTCTTGGCTCAAGGGGGTAGAACCCACCTTCAATCGGCGGAGGGTAAACTATGTATGTGCCTCACGCTACTACAACATCGAGAAAGCACGTCGGATATTGGGTTATGAACCAGACGTGGGCATGAAGGAGGGTATCGAGAAGACACTCGAGGTTAGTCGTCTAACGGCGAACACTTCTTAATT
>QFEC01074941.1:0-12801 GCA_003316585.1 Gomphus bonarii | reverse complement strand
TTAGGATTCCCCCCTTGCTAGCACTGTGTGACGCTCCATAAGTGCAACAGGGGTTGCCCTTACAGATCCCATGTCAGCTTGGTCATGATGTAAATGAATGGAAATGTCTTCTTATGATCTTGGATAGTGTTGGGCATTTTTCTTGTGACTAACTAATTAATAGAAATGTAGGGGATGAGTCATGGGTGTTAGGAATATATGGTGATTTGTTTCTTATTTTCTCATTTTTGTACCATTACTGTGTGTACTTTTTATTGCACATGCATTCTCTTGTCACATGTGTGACTGTGACACACATGTGAGTCACACATCGTCACTCGCGCGCATCATATATGACGTGCACGTGGATAAAATCATTTTCCTTCCATTCGTGTATTTTTCATGTATAAGTAGCATAGTTTCTGGTTGTAATAATAACAATAAGAGAGTCAGTCTTGGTCTGACCACTCATGAGCTTATCATGAGTCCAGCAAACTCATCAGATTCTCTTATCACTAAAATATTTCATAACAATGGGGCACTAGGGAATTGGAAATAAAAGAGGGGGGAACTATTTCTCCTGTAAGTATTGGTAATTCAATATGAAAATGATTAAATATCCATAATATTTGGAATATCTTGATATGCATCTTGAAATATACACTGTGAAGTTTCAGGCTGGGAGATGAAGAATTCAAGGTGAAGTGAATATTTTGGCAGCATGGGTAGGGGGAGGTGATGTTATTTGGGGGACTTATTGGCTGTATTTTATAACAGTGAGGAGGTATTCACCAACTCTAGTATGTAGGAAATTGGAGACCTGTTGTGATACTCAATACTTCAAAATTATTGAAGATCCAGAGGAGGGTACAAGTCAAACTTGGGGAGTGCATTGGGTGCAAATAACTGAAGATCTATATAATACTACACTCACTATATAGTACTTCATAACAAAGTTAATAGTTTCATATAGTTGCACTGATGCAACACTGCTTACAAAATTAATAAATCTCAGGAAGAATCATATCTAAAATGTACTATGGCTATAGAATACCTTTTAAACCTGCTCATGGCAGCAATTGTTGTAATATGGAGAAAAGAGCATATATTATGTTATAAAAGGGAAAAAATATCAGAAACATAGAAAAATATAATATATGCATGGGGAAGACAGAAGACTAAGAGTTTCTGAGTAGTTGAACACAGAATCTAATATAAAACCATTGAATACATGATATTCTTCACACATTATACTATGTACAATGTATTTCATGAGTACAGCCCTTGATTTAGGAGAAAGGTATCTAGATGACCAAGTAAGGAACTTGAGAAGTTGACAAAGAGTCATACAATGTGGAGGGCTATAGGGAAAAAAGAAACAATAGAGATAAATGAAGAAAAAGATTCAATAGTAGACAGAGGCAAATGATCAGAGCATAGGACTGCTCAGGAGACACAAACCAAGTGCATATATACACTTACCAAAGTCATCTGACTGTACTAGAATGTCACAGCATGGACTGTTCATGAAATTCACTCTTCCAAGCAAAATGGTCAATAGAAAATAAAAGCAAATTGGTTTCAGGATGATTGCCAATTAGAGTACCCTTGTAAATGTGGTCATGATTACACATGGAGATGAATACTGTTTTTTAACTAGTAGTCATATTCCTCTTTCATTTGTTACACTTATAGAGTAATATATCCTTTCACTTATGTATAAGTACTACCACTAGTATAGACAAAAATATAAATTATCAAATATGGCTCACTTTTCTCTTAAGATCAACAAGCATTACAAGTGTTCACTCCAGTACCTTGTCAAATGGTCTGAATATGAAGGCACCAAAGATAAGACTTCATGACTTCCAGTCTCCAAACTCAACCATGTTTGAAAGTTGTATCTGACTTCTGCCAAGCCTATCCTTATGAACCAGGACCTCTGCCCTACACCCAACCTCTTGTTCAATGATGAACACAAAGAAAAAATTTATTACAATAATACTAAGTTTACATCATCTAGAGTCTTAAGATCCCCTACCATCAAATAACAATCCAAAGCCTGACCCCCTGACCTTTCTATCCCTTTCCCCTTGTTCTCCATCTGACCTGCCCATACCTCCCAAACTATTCTCCAATTCAGCTCCTCCTGCTTCAACTCATTTTCCAGCTCCAAAGTATCTGCTGTAAGGGCAACCTTCACTGGTACTGAACTTAGCACCTGCTGGGAGCTAAAGCAGCAGGATACCACCCAGCCCTGCTCTTCTATCCTAAGCCTGACAAGGGATCCCAGTTCCAATGCCTACCCACAGAGCTATTCAGACACTGGTAAGGGAGGTTCAGAAGTAAGTATATAAACTAACTACCTAGATAGATGGGCATGGCTTACCTGGTAATGGAGGTTCAGAAGAGAAAGAACTAAGGACCTCCTTACCTAAACAGCAACTATATAGCTATAGTGACAGTGACAGAGAAAAACATGTCACAGTTAGGAAAGGAAGATAAATAGGAGCAGAGAATAGCAAAAGAATGAAGAAGAATGTAAAAGAGTAAGGAATAAAAGAGATAAAAGAAGATAGGGGAATAAACCAGTGGTCCCCTGACATCTGCAATCCTCTTGTTCTCATCACTAAGCCCCTGGACCTCTTTACCTGTTAATCAAATGTCTTCCACCAATCCCTTAAGGATAGAGCTGAGCTCTAACATTAATACTCCTGCACCCCTTGGTCCAAGAGATACCTTTACCTTGCTCTTCTCTGGCTGCATTCCCTTGAGCCTATTGGATCCTGGATCCCCTCCAATAGATCTTGAACATCCAATATCATAGTACCTATAATAACCCACCTCTGATTCATACCTGAAGCTCACCAAAGTCTTACTTGACCCTCCAAAGCCTTATCACACATATACACCCACACTGAGATACTCATCTAGCACTGAAGTCCTCATGTGACACCCAACCTCTGTGTTATCTCCCTCCATCATCAACTCTGTCATTAATTACATCACATTACATCACACTCCAAGAGGAAGCCTTTGGAGTCTATGGAACCATCATTCAGTATGGTTATTCATTTGAAGCAAGGCAATGGGGTTAGATCAAAGTGATTGTCAGATGTCTGAATGTAGCTTGTTAATATCCATAACCATTGTGGCTTGGAGGACTGGGAAATACAAGGATATGTGGTTGTGAAAAAATATTCCAGGTTTTTGTAATCAGTGATGACATCAATTGGCTTGGAAGAGTCTTCAAGGTAGTAGCACCAGGACTTGAAAGCTTTGAATATTTCAGGCAGTTCCTTATTGTAAATATCACAGTTCAACTCCAGAGGGGTGAAGGTTCAAGAGTGGAAAGCAATTGGATGAATGTTATTGTCTATCAGGGAGATGGTAGACAAAATAGCAGCAAGTATGTAGTCTGGGACATTAGTTTTGATGATCAGAGGGAACCTAGGTATCTAATAGGTGAGAACCAGAGTAGTAGTGAAGGCCTTCCTCAAGGTTTTGAAGGAAGTCTGACATGCTTTGGTAAAAGCCTAAGGAGTATCTTTTCAGGTTAAATGAGTCAGCAAGATAGTAAGATTAGAGTAATTGAAAATAAAACATCAATAAAAGTTTGCAAATCCAAGGAAGGATTGAATGTCTTTAACTTTTTAGAGTTCAGGCCAGTCTTGAATGTCTTTTACTTTGACTTCAGCCATGGTGAGGCCATTGGGCAAGAGAATGTATCCAAGGTATTCAATAGTATTAATATATATAAAACACTTATCTATGCAGGCATGTGGATAATTCTTTCAGATTCACTTGAGTACTTATCAGACATGGTCTTAGTATTAGTTGACATTATCTGAGTATATGAGGTGTCCAGTTATGTCTAAGGACTGCCAAACAGCTGAAATCTGGTAGAGTTACAAAAACATAATGGAATGTTTTTTCCCTTCAGGAAAATGGATTGGAAGGTTGATAGCTTTTTTGATAACTAAGTTAATGGAGCTATCAAAGAGTCAAAGTGGAATTGGGGCAATGTCATAAGTTTGGAGCTTGTGATTATATGCAAAAACAGAATCTAAGAAACTGAGTTGGTCCCAAGTCAATAAGCATACTGATGTATTTATTTGGGATAAGTTCAGAGGTGAGTTATATAGTAAGGGAGTTTAGACTAGAAAGGGTAGATATGTTGAGTTATAGTTTTGTTATTGTACCAATGAGTTCAATGCAGCCTCAGTTGGTGTTGGAGTCAGAGAGCTGCTTAGGGATTTTTTGAATCTGAGGTTGTCTTGGTGTTGGAGTTCTTCTCTTTGGACAATTTGCTATTTGTTGTGGAGGCAGCTTATTCTTTTGTGACAGAGGAAGTTAACTTCAGACATTTCTTTACTACAGTGACTCACAAAACTGAGTCAATGTTTGGTGCTTTTGGACTATTCATTGAATAGCTTTGAATGTAAAACATATATGAAAAAAGTGTTGGTGCATCAAAGAAAGAATCTGATCAGGGCTATGCAACCATTAAAATATTATGTAATTCCGATCAGGGGTGATGAAGATATGGGCAGTTTAAATCAAGGGCCCATTGACTCAGTTTTGTGAGAGGGTATCAGAAAAATAGTAAGTTGCAATTCTAGTACTTGGTATTGCCCCCCTTAGCCTTAATTACTGCCTCAAGTCTTCTAGGCATACTCTCATCAAATTCTGACACACCTCTGGTGGTATATTATTCCATACCTTCTCTACTCTCTCCCAAATTTGCCAAACTCCCTTGGGTGGTGTTGGATACTCCTTAAGCCTGTTTTTTGCATGATCCCAGAGGTGCTCAATAGGATTCAGGTCTGGAGACTGCAGGCCAGTCAAGGAGAGTGATATTGTTGTTTTCTATCCAGTTCTTGGCCTTCTTTGACTTGTGCTTTGGGTCATTGTCCTGTTGAAAAATTACCTGTTCCTCAGGAATTCCACTTTCCTCCAGGCTGGGCAGCAGGTGGTCCTCCAAAATGGACACAAACTGATCAGCATCCATCTTCCCCTCAATCTCTGCAAGCTTGCCAACACCATTCCATCCCATACACCCCCATACCAGAATGTTTCCCCCTCCAAACTTGACTGTCCCCTGCACCTCTCTCTCAATCAACCCCTCCCCCTTCTGTTTCCAGACCCACTGTCTCCCATCTGACCCAAACCTGTTGATTTTGGTCTCATCTGACCAAATGACCCTCTTCCAGTCCTCTACAGTCCACTCTCTGTGCTTCAAAGCAAAGGCCAACCTCAGCTGTCTATGCCTTGCACTGAGGAAGGGCTTTTTCTTCTTCACCACAGCCTTGAATGAATGTTTCCTGAGAACTCTTCTGACTGTTTCTGAGGAGACTGGGTGGGGGATAGTTGTATTGATGTGTTTGGTGACCTGAGTAGCATTGGCATCTCTACCAGTAGCAATTTGTGATAAAATAGCATGTTGATATCTAGAGGAAAGCTTGGGGGGACAACCTCCAGAGGAGCAGGGCTGGTTGGGATGGAGAGTTCTGAGAGTCCTGGACACTTTGGACTGACTGAGGCCAAGTCTTGAGGCAATAGTGCGAGTGGAATGACCATGAGAGGCCAAGGAGAGGATGTTTTCTTTTTGAGCAGAGGAAGTGGGGTGCATTGGAGTGTAGTGAAGGTCTGGACATGTTGGAGGGGATTAAATACCTTAATTTGAGTTCTCATGAAAGATAAGGTTACCATAGTAACCATATATCAAGGGTTGCATGTTATATAATAGATGGAGCATCAGATTCTGATTGTTCTGATACCATCTCACAAAACTGAGTCAATGGGCCCTTGATTTGAATTGCCCATATCTTCATCACCCCTGATCGGAATTACATAATATTTTAATGGTTGCATAGCCCTGATCAGATTCTTTCTTTGATGCATCAACACTTTTTTCATATATGTTTTACATTCAAAGCTATTCAATGAATAGTCCAAAAGCACCAAACATTGACTCAGTTTTGTGAGTCACTGTATGTGACCTGTTCTACCACAGAAGAAACAGAGGTTCTGCTTGAAATGTCATTATCATCCTTGCTGAGTCAGTTTACCATCTTTGTCTAACTTAGAGGCAAGGTCTGAGGTCTTCTTTGGGGTATTTGCATTGTGTGAGGTTGATCCAGAGGTACTAGGTTTGTTACAGGTATTGTTTGACATCCTTTGGTTATCATTAGAGTGTATCAATAGTGTGGCTGGAGTTTTGCCAGTTATGAGATCAATCTAAGGCTTTGTTTAAGGTGGATTCTTGCAGATTTTCCAACACAAGCCACTTTATCCAGGAATTTTATAGCAGCTTGTTCACTTGAAAGATAGTATACAGGTATGGTGTTAGACCCTAGATCCCCTCCAACAAATCTCCATCTAAGTGCCCTTATTCATCCACCTCCAAGTCATGTCTGAGCCATATTCATCCCTCTGGAGCACTCCGTGCCCAGCACATCTCCAAGCTCCTCATGTGATCTCTGCACACATGTCACTCTGTTCTGTCATCATCCCATGTCATCATCTGATATATGGACCTCCATGTCACCACCTCCATGTCTTTGTAGCTAGTTCTCTAGTTTGAATATTGATTTAATCTCCCTCTCAACACCTCCATGAATTCCCTCTGTAATCTCTCTCCACAACACCTCCATGACACCTCCAAAATACAAGGACAGGACAATGTAAGAGGGTACATCACATAAGTTGAAGCCAAGTCCTTTCTACTCTGCACCAGGTTTGACTTTGACAGCTTGGACTACTCAAGAACCCCTTCAGACATGATGTCCTTGACCCTAGACTTAACATATGGGATACTTTCAGGAGGAATGCAGATATCTGAACTCTATCCTATAAATTATTATCCTTATGACAGCTTCAGAAGAAAAGTAAAGTCCTAAGTATTTGTTGTGAATAATTCTACATGGTACAATTAATAATCAGCTCTGCTTAACACCTGGCTCATAATTACCTAGTCATCTATAGTGTTAAGTCCAGGGTCAAAGATGTCTTGTCTGGAGGTTCTCTGGAGTGGTCAAGCTGTTGAAGTCAAACTGGGGTATGGGGTTGAAAGGACTTGGCTTCAACTTATGTGTTGTACCCTCTTATGTCATCTTGTCCTTGTATTTACAGAGGTGCTACAGAGTGAGGTTGCAGAGTGAGTTCTCAGAGGTAACTAGTAGGAGACTAAATCAATATTTGAACTAGAGAACTAGCTATGATACATGGAAGTTTAAATACATCTGGAACATGGGATTAATATGGAACAGGATTATCTGAATGCAGAGGAATGACTATATTAGGATGCAGGGGGTGCTAACCAAGAGAGGGGGTCATGTAGAACTATGAAACATACTAGAAAATGATGCAAAGGATGACAGGAGGGATGACATGGAGGTCTATGTGTGTGATGTGGAGGTCCATGTGTTGGACTGATGATGTGGTAAGGATGACAGTGTTGGAAGATATATGAGTAAGTGTTGAACATGGCAGGACTGGGTATCTAAAGGCACTGATAGCCTTGGTCATGCATGACCAATGCTGTACATATATAAAACAAGACACATAGTTACAGACACCTCAGTGAACTTACCATTCACTGAGGTGCATATCCTTCTCTCTACTAAGACAGACTAGGCATACCCCTTTGTAGCTTGTTTGTATTCAGGTAGACTAATACTGTATACTCAGTGAACTTACCATTCACTGAGCTTGTCTGTATTCAGTTACTGTGCATAATTCCTACAGGTTATGAGCCCTGCAGAGCCTGTTACATCTACCTCCACCTCAAAGTCATTTGCTGTCCTGAAGCTGGCCTGGAATAGCACAAACTGGGTTATCTGGAAGAGTCAGACATTAGTTACACTGGTGATGACTTGTGGTGCTAAATGGCACCTGGAAGGGACTGTTCAGATCCCTTCTCCAATCCCTACCTACCCCAAGGGCCATGTGCTTATGGATAAGGTGGAGGAGAACTTGGAGGACCTGGAGAAATGCTGGGATGATTACTATCAGTGTGAGGCAACTATCAAGGCATAGATTTTTACCACAGTGCCCAACAGTATCCTCATTGAAGTCCAGAACCTAGCTACAGAAAAGGAGGTCTGGGAAGCAGTGTGTGTGCAAAGTATAAAACCAAATCACTCACTGTCAAGATCAACATGTGATGCCAGATGTATGAGATGAAGTGTGAGGAGGACTCAAACATCTGCATGAACTTGGAAACTCTCATGGGAATGCAGGAACGTCTTGCTGAAGTGAGCACTGCACTTACTGATGATGATCTAGTCACCGGCATCCTTGGCTCACTCCCCAAGTCATATTGCTCACTCATTAATGCAATTACAATGTCAGCAGCACATGCAAAGGCTAAGTTGGAGCCAGATCAGGTGGTCAGCACACTGATTGATGAGTTTGAATGACTTACCATTGAGGAGCACCAATTGAAAGTGAGTGAGAATGCCCTCACTGCAGCAAAAGGCCATAGAAAAACACAAGCATGCAGTGGCACTTCCAGCACCACAAAGACTGACATGGAATGTTGGAAATGTGGGAAGAAGGGCCATATGAAGGCTGACTGTCACTCTAAAGCCAAGAAGAAAGATAAAAAGGATAAAGATAAGAAGGGAGGTGATTCAGCAAATACAGTAGCAGAAGGCAAGGAGTTAGTGTGAGGGTGATGCTATTGACAATCTCATAACAACAAGATACTCCAATATATAATGAGCTGATAAGGGGGTTTTCCACCTGGTGTAGCAGTAATCCTCAGTCTATACAAAGGCTACTAGCAAATACATAGAAAGCCCACCTGATGTAGTGGTAATCCTCAGAGATCAAGCTGAGGGGTAACCATTACACCAGTCACACTTATATACCCTAGCAGAAAGTCATGGAAGGTCATAGAAGGTGACAGAAAGTGATGGAAAGTCCCAGAAAGTGATGGAAGGTTATGGAAGGTTATGGAAAGTGATAGAAGGTCATGGAAAGTTACAGAAAGTGATGGAAAGTCCCTGAAGGTCATGGAAAGTCATGGAATGATATAAACAAGAAACAACAACTGACAATGAACTCCAAGCTAAACCCTGACATCACCCCCCTCTCAATGCACGGCATCTTGATGTGGAGTTTTGTCAAGATTGTTAATGGAGGCACTGGTTAACACATCTTGTCAGCCTCCACCAGAGTGAAGGGCAGGTCCAGGTCAGGTTCCTCTCAAGTTCTACCCTGGGGTACAATTGGAGGGCAAACTCATGATCCAAGTAGTGATCACCATGGGTACAGAAGGGATTGCTGAAGGTTTTGAAAGATGCCTCTTGCACGTACTGTTGTAAATAAGGACTCACCAGACACAGAAACACCAAAAATAGATAGAACACACAAAAGTAAAATAGTTAAAGAACACAGGCTCACAGACCAGATATATGCCTCTCAGAACAAACTAGAATAGGATTCCAACATATGTACAAAAAAGCGAACGTTTTAGATGACTTTCCATAGCTACAGACAACTTTAGATAGTACGTGGCTACAGGATTTTGCCCCCGGGGTAAGAGGCGCCTGGGTGGCTAGAGAGTGGAAATCATGGGGAGAAAGTATCAGGCCAACCCAGAAACATGGAGAGAGTATAATCAAAGAAAATATTTAAGAAGAAGGTTGGAAATGAGACAGATGGAGTCCGGACGGCTCAGGAGCAAAAGGAAGAGAAAAATCACGCATACATTCACCTACCGGCACAGTATCCATCGTCAAGGAGCTCACACATGATCAGGACTCAGGAGAAAGAAGAGGAAGATGAAAATATGAATAGAAAGGAAGGACATTTTATTTTCAAGGGTCACAAAAACAGAAATAGAATGTATAGATGCGATACGGTGACACATACAACATGGAGGATCATCGTGTCTATCCCAAAGAGGTCTTTTATTTCCTTCATTCACACATATGTCGAAAATGCAACATTGTATAAAGTAGTATCACCTGTCTAACATAAAAAATAGTTCTTCTCGCTCTAACTGCCTGATCGCTCCTTGCCATTACCGGCACTTCGCACGAACCAACATCGCGATTCCCGACTTAGGCTCATCGTTCGAGACCTGAAGAAATTCAGAGAAGTGCTATTACTATTCAGAAAAGTTTCTCACATACTTGTAGACGTATAGAGACCCTGAACAATTTTATATTGATTTCACAGACCCCACTGACTTACTGAGCCAAATTCCCAGGACGAGCGTTAAAGTGCCACTTTGCACTGAAGAGTAGTTATCCGACGATTACAGACCATAGAACTAGCATACATCTACAGAGAGATACTCCACTCAAAAGACATATCTCATATCCCCAGCTAGAAACCGTCACACTAATCCACGACTCTTAATTACAGATTAAGAGTCTCACCTCTCCAAAGATGAGTCAAGCAACAAGCACCAGTTACCACCCAAAACACGACATTCACAAATTCAGAGACATCAAACCAAAATTGAGCAGAGACAATTGGACATTATGGAAAAGAGAGCTCCTTGCAACTGCGAGGGAAAGAGGGATATATGGTACGATTATAGGAACAGATGCATTACACAACACACCCACCCCATCAACACAAATCACGGACGAATGGCATGATAGGAACAACTCAGCGTACAATCAGATACTATTATGTATCTCACTGGAATTGCAGACAGCCATAGATGACACGGATATAGCCTCGGAAGCCTGGAAGATACTACTAGGAAAATACGAATCACACGACCCAAGTAAAGTCAGCATCGTCAGGACAAGATACGACAGTTATCACATGATCAAAGGACAGTCAGTCACGACTTACATCACTGTCATGAAAGAATACAGAAACCAGCTAAAGAAGATGGGAGAGATTATCACCGATTCAACACACGCAGCCACCATACTCAGGAACTTGCCGGAATCATGGAGACCGATATCACAAACAATCAGGATGATATCACACATACCGGAGGATATTGAAACGCGCCTAGAAGCACACGAAGCAGACTTATCAGCCCTACAGATGGTAGACAGAACAGGAGCCACCTTCTCGGCACAATACAGGACACTGCCATGGGCACCACCACCCAGAAACAACATTCATAACTCCACGCCCACACACGATCAGAATCAGAACAATGTCCAATACAACCGAGGTCAAAGACGACCCATTTTCAACTGCAACAACTGTGGAAGGCCCAGACACCCAGCATCGAAGTGTTACTCACCTGGTGGAGGACTCGCTGGACAAGCACCCTGGAGACAGGATGGTAGACAGAATTACCAAATTAACCCACCTCCTAGACCACAGATACCAAACCCCACAGCTGCACAATCGATCACACAGTATAGCAGATCCATCATGGAAACACCCACCAAACCCAGGAACAGAAGCAAAGGTGAACACATCATGGTTGCTGCCATCACCGAATTAAGGAATGAAATCAAGCCGTCGATATTCTCATCCATGAACACTCAGACACTTACATCCATGGACGACAAAACCCACTTCTGGCTGGCAGATTCAGCCGCCTCCAGCCACATCTCCAGAAACCTTTCATTATTCAAGTCACTGCATGAGAGCCCACCCATCACGATTCAGACCGCCAGTGGAGAAACTTTCACCGCCAACCAACGAGGGACCATTCACATCAAAATCATTTCCACACCCAATTTTGGCCTACCAGACGTACCCATCACGCTCACGGACGTTATATACGTCCCCAAGCTCAAAACAAACTTACTATCAGTAGGAAAAATGGTGGAAGCTAATGTCGATATAGTATTCACCAAAGGAATCTTGTTCCTCACACACAACGGAATGAAAATCGCGTACGGCATAAAAGAAAACAACCTATTCGTCTTTATGGCACTCAGAGTGGAAGACCAAGCCCCAGAAATCATCAAATTATCCAAGGAAACCCCTCAGATCATCTTATGGCACCACAGACTCGTGCATGCAAACTACGGCACCCTAGAAGCCATGAAGAGAATGCACACCGCAAACGGTTATTACCCAAACACATATACAGGAACCATCCCCCAATGCATCAACTGCCCTTTTGGGAAACAGATACGAGCCTCGTTTCCATCATCAGAGATAACCCCCACTAACATCAGAGATCTCATAGTTTCAGATGTATGCAGTCCATTCGAGCAGTCAATTAACGGCTTCAAATATTTCATCACCTGGATAGATTGTAAGTCTAGGGTGAGCAATATTGATTTCCTCAGGAACAAGGAATGCAAAACGATTGCCGAATCATTCAAAAAATACGCAGCCTGGCTACTTCGTCAAAAACAAGTCTTAATAAAGAAAATTCGATCATACAATGGAGGAGAGTACATAGGGAAGGAGTTTATGGACATATGCGCTAAGTCTGGCATTATACATGAGACCATGACCCCTTATACTCCCGAACACAAAGGAATTGCTGAAAGATATAACAGGACACTCCAAGAGGGAGCATTGACCCTACAACACGAAGCAGAATTACCAAACAAATTCTGGGTATCCACCATACATACAGTAAACTTCATCAGGAACTGAATTCTCCACAGCCAGCTCGGGATATCACCATACGAATCCTTCTGGGGAACGAAACCAACTATCAACTGGCTCAGATCATACGGTTGCAGATGCTGGGCAGTCATACCCAAGACAACAAGAAGAAAAGGAGAATACAAATCCACAGAAGGAACATTCATCGGTTACTACGACGATTCGAAAGTATACAAAATATGGATACCGAGAACCCAAATGATCCTCAAAGCCCGAGACGTGATATTCGATGAGTTGAATCACATTGAGAGAATTACAATA
>QFEC01074903.1:0-14125 GCA_003316585.1 Gomphus bonarii | reverse complement strand
TTTTTTTTTTTTTTTTGAGGCCTAATTGACTTTATTTTGTTGAAGCCCAACTAAAGTATCCACAAATGTCCAAAAACTCTGGTGAGTTAGCTAATATTCCCCAACTGGGTAATTTGTGTGCTTAAATTCAATATCAGCATGTGGTATCCAAGTGCATAGCCCCCAATGCTGTGCCAATTACAATGGCATAGTATCAGGGCTACTATAGCACAGGTATGGGGCTATCCAAGGCCTGACATGGCCAGGGTAAATAGACTATAATAATGTACATATAAGGCATAAAAGCAGTGGACATGATCTGTGCATGATCTGTTAGGGTTATCTGGCAAAGATGTGATGGTCCAGGTGGATCCTAAGCTACTCCTTAGTAATACTATATTTTCTGTAGATGTTAATGTTTTATTGTTCTAGCAATAAAACCTTCTGGAGGCTTTCTGGTCAATCTGACACTTTAGCGCCGGTACTGAGAGCTTGGTACTGATTTCTGAGGACACTGTATATCCAATAACAATTGGATTTGCAGTCTGTAGTGCTCCAAAACTTGTGAGCAGCTAGTCTAATATAACTAGGACCTATCTGGAGTGATCCAGAACTCAAACAACGAGTGTGAATCGGTAGAGTAATGAAATAGTAGTTAAACTGATTAAGCACCGGTTCAGACAAGGAAAGAATAATTGATAGTCAATTATCCAGTGAAGTACTAACTACAGACAGTTGTTGTACTTATAGATATCATGTCCCCTGAGCTACTAGTGGAGAGAAAAAGGAAATACAACCGTATCTGGTGAGAAACAGCAGATTTCCACGCTGTACGAGGTTAGGCAGTCATGTATGCTATACCCGGGCTATTGCAAATAGAAAAAGATGGTTTTGACTTGTCCTAATCCTTCTTTTTATGATCCTCTTATGTCTAGTATGCTACCCAATACCAGTAGCATGCTGTACAACTTGTAGATCAATCAGCATTCCTTGGTGGTGACATATGTATATGTGTCCGTTTTGGCTTTCCCTTTGTCCCAAACTCCTCTGGACCTCTTCCGTTACATTCTAATGGTATTTCCAATGTATTCCTGCTGTGTCCACTGTTCCTAGTGTCTCTTTGTCATCTCCTATCTCCATTCCATGCTTTCCGCTCCTTTAGCCGCCGAGGCACTAAAGTGCCATGAACCAAGCCCCATACCAGTTATACAAGTAAAATATTCATAGAACAATGGGAAATGTAGCTACTGATGAGATTCTTTTTGTGGTGGCTTTGTATTTTAGTCATATTTAATTTCCCACGCATATAGCTATTGTTTTTGTACTAATTCCTGTTTGTATCTATTTTTTAGTTGTTTTAGTTATGTATCCATCTAAAATGTCATCCTTTATTCCTTTATTTATAACATGATCAAGGCTGTGCTGGGTAATGACTCATAGTCAGGAACTGAAAGTTGACTGGCTAGGAACCTTCTATAACCTTCCACCATATTCTACAATCTTCCATGACTATTAATAGATAGAAATTCTCACCCTAGTGTAAATAAGGTATAAAAGGAGGATATACTGCCTCCTAAATGATGAATACATACATCTGCTTCTATCCTATTAATCCATGTAATTTATGTGACACTTCTATTAGTCATCTGTTGATTTTCCTGTATTAGTCTTGTTAGAGAATGAGCAAAATTACAAATTTCATGAAAATAATGAATCTAATGAAATTTATGACAAGTTAACAAGCTATTATGATGAAAATCTATTTGGACTATGTTAAAGAATGTTACTATGAAGCTCTATGATGGATCTGATCTTGTTGGAGTGCATATAAGTGCATATATGCACATTTTCATGGATTTTTAACTACTCTCAATGTTAACAAGCATATATGGCTAGCTGTTTCAATGTGATACTCAGGCTTGATAGGAACTATTTTTCAAGGTTTATTCCATATTTTTCTCTTCCTTCTATTGAGCTCTATCATCTTTCCATCCTGTTTGCCCCTGAGATGAAGCATCCATACAGAAGTATTTTGTAGCCAAAAGCCTGGAATCCCTCCTGTCAGAGGACAACTGTAAGGGGACCACCCATTTCACACCCTGAACCAATCCCAAACCAATCCACCTGTACGAACCCATACTAAGCTAAGATGCATATTTGATAGAATAGTGACCTCTTGGTCTGGGTATGAAGCACCCTGAAACAAATGACTGAGGCATCAGCCTGAGTACCATAGCACCAGGTATGGATCATAGGGTCAGCATTGTTATAAATAAAGAATAAAAAGAAATCACCTGGTTAAGTAGTTATAGTTAAAACAACATAAAAACAGAAAAAGGACCAAAACTAGTACAAAAACACCAGATATATGTGTGGGACATTAAAGAAAATAGTTACACAAATCCAACCCAAAAAGATTCACATTCATAGCTGTTGGAGAATAAGCAAAATTATGATCTTTAAGAAAAATAATGATTCTAATGAATTTCATGACAAGTTGCCAAGCTATTATGATCAATGTCTATCTGGAGTATGCTGAAGAATGTTACTACAAAGTTCTATTGTGGATCTGACTTATTTGGAGTGCATAGAGGTGCATATATGTGTATTTATGATTGATCACAACAATGAGGAGCCTATATGGCTAATTATTTCGATGCAATGCTCAGGCCTGAGAGGAGATATTTTTCAAGATTTATTTCACATTTTTCCCTTTCCCCAATCAAGTTCTATCTATTACCTTCACAATCTGATTGTCCCCAGACAAAGCACCCATGTGGAAGTATTTTGCAGCCAAAGACCTGGGATCCTCACAACAAAGAGAATATGAATATTTGCAGAATGTTATTGTATCTAATACTGGCTATTGGATAGAATAACATTTTATTTTGTTCATATTATCAAAATCTAGTGTTATTCATTAACAAAACAGTTTTACAGGTATTTGATACTTTAGCACCTCTGACACTTAGAAGTGCTAAAAGCAAATATTATACAAAACTTTGAAGTGTTTTTCTCATCCACATATCAACATTTATTCTGCCAAAATTATAGGGCACTCATCCCCTATTTCATCTCTACAATTTCCACTGTATCTGAAGTCATGAAATGCTTTACGTCAAAATTCCACTCACCTCTAACTGAACCAAAGTGCCCATCACCATTGCAAACATTGTAGGGCTGGCATGAGCCTGGCCAGCCATTGACCTTACCAAACATGTTTGCTTTTCTGGCTCCAGGTTCAAGGGTCATGACAGACATCAGACAGAGCAGAAATAAACTTGAAACAATCCACAATTGAGACAGAAAAGGTCTGGAATGGATAGGAACATAGGGAGAGGGTAGGCAAGTGCATATATGCTACTACCAGGGCCATCAACTGATTCAGAGGTTATGCAGCATGCTACTGATATAGTGTAGCATGTGGGAAACAGGAGAAGAATCAAAGGAAGAAGGGTTTAAAACCAATTGGCAATGATTCTTCTGTTTCAAATAGCCCAGGTATACTATATGTGACTGCCTAACTTGGTATAGCACAGAAATCTGTCACTTCTGGCCAGATGTAGTCTTATTTCCTTTTTCTCTTCATCACTAGCTAGGGATTGACCTTTGTATAAGTACTATAAGTCTCATAGGTAGTACTCTAGTGAATAATTTTCTATCAATTATTTACTCCTTGTCATAACTGGCACTCAATCAGTTAAACTATAAAACCATTACTCTACCATTCAGACTCATTGTTCAAGATCTGGAAACACTCCAGATAGGTTCTAATCACTCAGGATTATCTGCTCATTACATTTGGAGCACCACAGATTGTTTATTCAATTGTTATTGAATTTACAGTATATAAATCAGATCCATGTACCTGGTACTAGCACTAAAGTGCCAGATTCACTGGAAGGACTCCAGGAGCCTTGTTGTGAAAACAAACCTTACAATGACCTGTTTCAAGCCTTGAGCCAAAACTAAACCAGCTTGGCCAGGAGTGCACCAAATGACCCAATGTTTTCAGCAAAAGCTCCTGAACCTTCAGCACTTTTGGGCCCACTGAACAGCTTGGCACTTATCCACAAAGTTCTCAAGCCAGAAACTGACACTTAAAGTGGGATGTTGAGGATCAAGGAGAGCTGAGGAGAGATCAGCTCAACCTAAGGCTAAGCTCACTTAGGCTGAAGAAAGGAACCTCAGTTTTGACCAGCATCTTTAGGGCTGAGTGCCTGAACCTCAGCTCAGGTCCCCAGAAGTTGGCTCCAGGGACATTGAGTATTTATAGGATGGGTATGCAGACCTTTGGGCCCAAGAGAAGGGCAAGGTACATTGAGGAAGTTGAACACAGACAATGGGTATATAGGTCAGATGGCTCACTAGCAAGGGATCCTAGGTCTTCCTCTTAGGATTTAGTGTTGTTGCCTCACAAGCACTTCATTTATCCTGCCTTTACCTCAAAGTGAATTAACTTGAATATCAAGTCAATCCACTTATTTCCTCTAGCCTCTGAGCACATTCCCTTCTTTAGGAATACTTGGACTCTGATAGTGTCCATGAGCCTAATACAGACTTTGCAGACTATTAGTCTTTGCTGCTAAGAAACACATTACAATCCAGTTATCTTGACTTTGTCAAGTTATTACAAAGGGTTGTAACTAAGGTACAAATATTAAATTATTTCTGGAGTTGTGCTGCAGCAAAGTTTAGTATTCTCTTAGACTTGTTATTTCCACAGTCATAGAGATTAAAGTGTTATTAACTTAATATCACAGTCTTGACAGGTTCCAAAACACCAACTTGTTGCAGCAAGACCATGAAGAAGTCCATGGGCCTTTTAATCTTCAACTGCAGTGCTCCCACCCATTGTGCCAGCCTGCTTTTGTGGCTGAGCACTTATTAAGCTAGACCCTCCACACAATTGACTAACCAATAGCAGAACAGGAGTACTTGCCTCAAGTGAGGGGGTGGGAAACAGCTTGAGGAGCTGGGCTGACAGGGGGCATGGAGCCCATTGTCAGTGCACCCACCCACTCAAGGATGCAGAGGGATGGGAGCCTTAGGGAGAGAGAGGGAAGGCCCACCCAATTCTAATACAATGCATGTAGCAACCAACATAGTCTTAGCTTGAGGTCGAATAAATTGATAAATAAATGAAAAAGAAGTTCGGATCAGGTTTTTCAGATGGGAGATTCAAGGTATATCTCGCCAAGTCACCTCTATTGCATGTTGGATCACAACCGGACTGTCCTGCACGATATATCTCAACTCAGGATACTTCTTGGTGATCGCCATGGTAGCCGAGCCAACTCCACCGCATACATCGACCACGACGCCTTGCGGCTGCAATTGAGACCAGTCGAATCTTATGTGAGACAAGAAAGGGTAAGAATATTTTGGTGGGGAAAAAGACGTCTGAGGTACATCAGCATCAAACTGGACGTTAGATCTTCTCACCATTGAACATTGCGCCTGGGGGTCCACCTTGGCAACACCTTCCATAGCCATGCTGAAGCGATGGGAATGGAACTTATTTTCAGGCCTTTCTAACCACTCGTACACCGTGCCTTTGAAATTAAAGGCACGCTTCCAGGGGGGAACAAAGGTTTCAGAAGAGAGGAGATAGAGAAAAGCTGCATATGGACTCACTGCCAGGGGAGCGTCTTCGGTGGCATCTGAATGGCCGGCGATTGGATCTAAAAGTGTCTCTGAAATGAACCAGGAGCCTTTGAATATGTCTTCTGAGCTGATGGGTAATTTACGAAGGGAGAGGTCGGGATTCGGATAAATCATCACGAATGCGAGGATTCACGGGAACTCCATGAGGGCTTGAATCAAAAGTTAGCGCCCGAAGTACAATGAGAGGTGTAATAATAAGTTGAGAGTAATGATGTGCTATTGGATGTCCATTGTTTCACTTTCGTTCTTGAAAGAAGACAAATTTGGTTTGAAAACACCCACTTTCCCTTGATGGCATCGAAGGGTTTCTCAATATCCATCTCCGAGGAAAGTTTATCGTTTGTTAATACATCGGGGGACAGTTCTCGGAAAATGTAAGGTGTAGCAAGCAGACGTAGTACACGTGCTTTTGTGAAAAGTAACGAGTTTCATAACGTGAAAACATTTCAAGGATAACATACAAATTTTAACAGGTGGCAGACCCGTTTTTTGAGAAATTTCCTTCGGGTGCGCGCCCTGTCCGGCGATATGAAACACCTGAAAAAGAGAGTAGGAAGGAACAACCAATTACCTTATCACCGGCCTCTCGCAGTATTTCTACTATGTTGCTTTGGAGAACTACTCTTATAGCAGCAGCGATGTGGTACTGTGAATGAAAATGTACATTGGACATAATACCACCATTACGCAATCGCGAGACTCACACCCCCGGTGGCATCATATAACAACAAACCCGGCGGCTTCAAGATTGCAGCGAGATGCCCGCACGCGGAGACCACAAGCTGGGCGGCGTGGGCGACCTTGGAAGAGAGTGCTAGTGACTCTTCCGCTGACGTGTGGTTGATAAGCGCGTCGAGGCTAGGGTACTTCTATCTGGTCTACATACCGGGAAATGATTTGAGAAAGTTGACGGAGTGGCGACGGTGCGGACATGACCTTTGAGCTCGAGGGTGGCGTTAACGAGACCTGCACGAACGGGGGCTTAGATAAATTTGGTGCACCCTCTCTGCGGTTTTGAGCTAGCCGGGTCCCAAATATGATGGCATCATCCACCGATATGTGAAAGTGGCCACAGAAACAATATGGTCTAGAGCAGCGCTGAGGCCCGAGGCTGGATCGATGATTGATTAGAAAGTCAGTCGTTTATGACGCGACGCAGCTGATCGCGTAAGAACTTGTGAAGGAATTACCAAGGATACTCGCTACTTTCGGACCGACGGGAAGGTCGTTACAGTAAGCGCCGAACGACGCCACGTTAGTAACTATGCACAGCAAATAAATTTTTGTCGACTCGAATTGAAGTACATGACTTAAACCCCCACTTGCGAGCGGCCATACGGATGATCTCTAGGAGAGTTAAGTATGAGTTCTCGTTCTGATAATTTGATTTGCGCTGTAACAACCTCGATATGTAAGCGCCAAGTGGGAATCAAAATATGTAGGTTAAGTGTATAGAGACCCTGATGAATTCAGCCGCACCTCTTCCTGAATAATTATGCAATCTTAATCTTTGATTTGACAGTTATTTCAGTTTGAAGAATCAAATTTCCGCCCGTTTCTCCTGTGTATGGTGATTATCTGCCCCCACTCGAGGTCTTCAGGGAAGCATGGCGTTGATTGTGTTTTTGGATGCAACACGCACGAGAAAAGAATGATTTGAATGTATGAGCGGTGTCGTGTCATGATGGAGTGTGGACGTACACATTTATCAAGGTGAGTATCACCTCCAGTCCTGGTATCACACCAACGGTGCCTACTCTGATGACTAGATGGCGAGACTCTGAAACACTTAAAAACCGAAAAACAATGTCGATGACTTACCAATAAGTATTTCACCGCCTTCCGTGTGGGCACTTGCACTTGTTCCTTTATAGGTTTTACAGTCCGTTCACCACAGCAATGTCCAGCACAGACCCTATGGAAGGCATTGGGTCTCCCCCCTCAACACAATCACTTCCCGCGTTCAAATTCGAACCCATTGCAATTGTTGGCGTCGGAATGCGTGCGCCTGGAGGCATTGACAATTTGGCCTCCCTCTGGGACACTGTCATCCAGCGCAAATCCTACCATGGGTGCCTCGCTACTGATCCACGATTCTTGCGCAGGTTTGATCCAGAGGACTTCAGGGCCATGTTCTCCACCTTTCCAGACGGCAAGACGACCTTGCATGCAAACCTCCTCGACGAGACTCCGGGGCTAGATGAAGCCTATTTTGGCGTCAGCAAACGCGACAGCGCCTGCATGGATGTGCAGATGAAGCTCCTTCTTCATGTAGCTCACGAGGCATTGGAGGATGCAGGATTTAGTGGTGCTGAGGACGGTTCTGCTATGGATCCTGCCACATTCGGAGTGTACGTCGCAGCGAGCACCGATGACTTTCAAAAGGTAAGATGCGCAGGCCAGGGCGTATAATTCAGCTCTGACAGCGGTGGACAGGATCCAGAAAGCTATAACATGGACATTTACCACATGGTTCGCACTCAACGAGCCTTCCTTGCTGGCCAAATAAGCCATCACTTCGGATTACATGGTCCTGCCGTTTCGATAGATACTGTATGTGCCGGTTCCACGACTGCATTTAATGATGCTTGTCGCGCTTTAACGAACGGCGAGTGTCGCGCTGCAATCGCGGGTGGTGTGCATGTAATGTCCCCCGTCTCCGGACCAGCAGCCACTATGTCTCTCAAGCTCGCTGGCTTTCTGGACCCGACGGGTCAGTGCAAACCATTCCTCGCCAATGGTGCGGGGTACTGTCGTGCCGAGGGTTGCGGACTTACTGTTCTCAAGCGTCTCTCAGACGCCATTCACGATGGCGACCATATTCACGGCGTTATCCGGGGATTGGGGGTCGGAAACATGGCTGCTTCCAAGTCCATCGTCCGTCCAGATGGTCTTCTGCAGAGCGTCACCTTGGCCAAAGCCGTGGCCTCCTCGGGGATCGACCCTGCAGACATCAGTTTCATCGAGGCCCATGGCCCGGGAACCCAGCAGGGTGACCCAGCCGAGATTTTCTCAATTTGCTCAGCAATCGCCAAGCAGAGTAGTCGAAATCAGGATAATCCCATTGTCATTGGGTCAATCAAGGGTAACGTCGGTCATTCAGAACCGGCCTCAGGGGCTATTAGTCTCTTTAAAGTCCTTGCGATGATGAAATATCAAAGAATCCCCCCTCAGGCTAATTTCCATGTGTCCAAGTTGAATCCTCGTCTAAAACCGTTCTTCGAGAACTACCCTATCAGTATTAGCGATAGTGAACAGGAATGGAGAGCCTCACGTCGAATTGCTGTCGTGAGTAATTTTGGGGCAACTGGATATGCTGGTCATATAGTGGTCGAAGAACCTCCATCTCCTTCCGCTCCATCGGCAGATTCTCTACGAATGCCTGGAAACCTCCCTTTTGTGATATCTGCCAAAGATCCGTCAGCTCTTCTTGCCGTCGCTCGATGCTATGCAGATTGGCTAGAAGGTGATGGCACATCTGCATCTTTTGCTCATATATCCTATTCAACAACTACTCGACGGATCCTACATCCGCACCTTGCCGTCCTGCAAGCACGGTCCCATGCAGAGCTGGCCCGTCAATTAAGAAGTGACTCTCTTCCTATTGTAAATGGCTCATCCCAACGGCACCGCACTATGGCATTCTGCTTTTCTGGTCAAGGTGACCCTCGTCTTGATCCTCGCCTCTCTCCGTTTTATGGCGTCTCCGCCGCTTTCTCGTCAACCGTGGACTCTTGCTTCCGGCTGTCGGAAAAAGAGCACCTTATTGCTCCGGATGACGTCGAAGCCCTCGAACTATTCTCCCTACAGGCAGGACTCGCAGAAATGTGGACCTCTTGGGGTCTCACCCCGGTGGCTGTCGCAGGACATAGTTTCGGGGAGTATGCCGCACTCTTAAGTGCAAATGTTCTCTCCCTTCGAGATGCACTCATGCTCGTTGGTATCCGCGCCTCTCTCGTTCGGAAGACATGTCTCGTACCTCCCAGCGAAATGGCAGCGCTGCATCTTTCTCTCTCAGAAGTCTATGAACTTCTGGATAAGCAGGAGATGACCAGAGTGGAATTGGCTTGTATCAATAGCGAAGATCGAGTGACTCTAGCGGGAACTTATGAGGATCTAAGAACCTTTCACGAAGAAGTGCTCAGGGTCCATCCCACTTCTCGGTGGAAACTACTCGACAATATGAAGACTGCTTTTCACTCGCGTTTTGTCGAACCTCTGAGTCAGCAATTTTTGGAAGCCTGCAAGAACATCAATTTCAGCCAGTCGAAGACTACCGTGTTGTCCGGGCCCTTGGGACGCACGTTATTTCCAGGAGATGACGCTTTGCTGCAGCAAGACTACCTCTTTAGACATTGCCGTGAAACCAACAAATTTGGAAAGGCCATTCTAGACTTTAAATGTCGAAACGAGGTTTCTGATACCTACCAACCAGATTGGATCGAAATCGGACCCCATTCTACAACCATCGGGTTCATTCCTCTCGCCTCTGGACAGCTCAAACTATCTTCGCACCACATGGGCGCATCTGGCTGGGCCACCACTTTAGATACACTGGTAGCCCTCCGCACGGCAGGTCACGCGATAGACTTTGTAGCCTTTCATCGTGACGTCAATCCAACTGCTCGACATATCGAGCTGCCCCGTTATCCTTTCCAATTTCAACCACACATATATCCTACTCGAAGGGACAAGCAGGTTTCTCCGGTGTTTTCCAAACCGATCATGTACCCCCGCATTAAGTCCACGGATATTGCGCCCCTCATGAAAGGCCATCTGGTCGTCAATCAGCCTATATGTCCAGCATCTATATACATGGCGCTCGTACTCCTCGCATCTTTTGAGAGCCACAAGGAAAGGCCAGCCTTCCGGATTTCACGATTCACAATGACCGCTCCATTCACGAGTTTATCTGATGACTGGCTGCAAGCTCGCGCAACGCTCTCTTCGCCAAAAGCCCCATCCTCTACTTTCGATGTGATCAGCAAGAGCGGTCAAGTCCATGCTTCTATGCAAGTCGATATATGCGGCGAGTCAGCCTTGTTAGACACACTCCGCCTGCTGAAACCGCTCGTCTTGTCTTTGGGCTCTATAAAGACTAATTCGGGAACCAACGTCCTGGGCACGAGACTGGCTTACGATCTCTTCAACCAAACCGTCTCTTATGCCCCTCATTGTCAAGGTCTTGCGCGTGTATGGATCTCCGAAGACGGCCGTCAAGCTTGTGCGCTCTCTTCCAACGACCCGGATGAAATAGTGCATCGGCGTGAATTCGAACCTTCCAGCCTGCGAGACTTTTCCCCAATTTTGATTGACCGCGCCTGCCAACTCATCGGTTTTATGATCAACATATCTCCCGCTCGGGCTCACGACGAAATATTTGTGGCCAGTGAAATCGACCAGGTGGAGATTGCCTGGTCGATGATTCAGGAGAGCGTCTCTTTCGAAAGCTACGCCTCATTTGAGCTTGCAGAGAGGAATAACGTAGCTGTGGGGCAGGTTTTCACGTTCGATCATGAGCAGCGTCTGGTTGCTGCGTTTCGGGGTGTCAGAATGCGCCGGTTGAAACAGCATATCGTGGAACACATTGTTCGGCTGGCATCTGGAGAAAGTGAAGTCGCAAGGCCTTCTAATGCTCCCGTCACGGTGCAAGGGCCATATACACCGGTACTCACACCCAAGGAAGAAGACGGCGATGAGTCAACAAACGACCTAATGCGCAAAAAAGTCTGCGAAATTGTTCAGTCAAAGCTGGGTGGACAGCCTATTCACTTGGAGAGAAAAGTACGACAAATATGAATGTATTCTGTGGATGAAGCGCTGACATTTTCAACCCTAGCTCGCTGATCTAGGCTTGGACTCCCTTACTGCTGTGGAGATTAACGTCGAGATCGGACGTCTGATTCCCGAACACAAGCTTCCCGGAGAACTCCTCGCAAAACCAGATACCACTCTCACAGTACTGTTCGACGCATTACACTTGTCACCAGTGAACCAGCACACGTTAAATACAAAGGCAGTTGCACACAAATTGTCCCTGTCAGCCGCCAAGCCGGAGGGTGATAGTAGTAGGACTTCCGAGGAAGCAACCTCCCCATCGCATTATACCGAAGGCGCAATGGCAGTCCTGGATGACATGAGTGCCAACCCCGAACTGATACAAGATAAGCCAGATACCGTACCTCTGATGCTCATCCATGATGGCGGAGGTACCGCTTTGGCATATCGTTCATTGGGGGATGTAGGTCACACCGTCCTAGGTGTTCATAATCCTGGGATACGAGACGGCAAAGGCATTGTCAGCGTCCGTCATGCGGCGGATGAGTATGCCGCACTTGCTTTTCGGTGGCTCGAAGAAGTCTCTTATCATCCTCCTCGCATTATAGTCGGGGGATGGTCCCTTGGTGGGCTCATCGCGCTCTCCTTAGCATCCTCTTATCCAGACCTTGTTTCTGGAGTGATTCTCCTCGATTCCCCTCCCCCAGGGATGACACCGATGACACCCGAAGAAGCAGAAAATCTCATCCCCAATGCAGGCACCCGTTCTTCGAGCGGCTTCGGCACCCTCATAAGAAAGCAACTCAAGATGAATTCCCGTGCTTTGAGTGCCGACACCGATTTTCAAGGAGGCTACCGATCCCTCACTGCATCCCTCACAGCACCCGTATACCTCATTGGTGCCATCGAACCTCTCAGCATGCCAAACGCCAGAGAAACGAAAAATCCACCCTCTAATTCATGCTCTGAATGGATGCTGACTCGTGATCGCACAGAAATGGCGGAGTCGGTATGGAAAGAATGTTTGGGGGACCTCCTCGTCGGCTCTCAGAGGACACCGGGTGATCATTTTACCTTATTTACACCGGTACACGTTGCGAGCACTACGCGAGCCGTGCGGCAGGCCATACACGCCCTCAAAGCCAGTGTTACGGATGGATTGGAACTAAATTAAGTAAGACTGGTTATGTTTATCTGAGTAGTCTGATTTAATTAGGGCGGCTCGAATATCAATTAAATTAATGTAGATTAGATAAGATAGGTGCTAAGGCAGATGGACCTTGTGAAAACCATGTAGCTAATACACGTAGGCTACTCAGCAACATATACGGTAGATAGGGATCGAAAAAATATCACAATTTATACGCATATATTCTAGTACATGAGCTCCCGAACGCCGCTGCCAATAATCTGATCTGTGGTTCATGATCCAGAAACAAGTTTAAGATATGGTAAATTTGCTGCTGGGCTATGATTTTAAAGTCACTTACTATTGTTGCGCATGCACTGATACATTAATTAATGTCTGGAAGGGGAGTGCGGCGGCTTAGTGAAACTACTATGGCTGGACATACACCTTAACACATTGCACTACACATGTTCTTGCTTTGTCATTCAACCGACTCAGCTATCTTCTCACATTGTATCATATTATTGTCAGGGGAAGACCTCTAGGGCCCCTTTCCTTTTCTTTTACTCCCTTGTATTCTCTTTAATCCTTTTTTATATCATTTACTCCTCCCTACCATTTCCTCTTCTTATTTTACATTAGTGTTGCTTGTCCTATGTTTGTGCTTATGATGACTCCCAGAAACTATATAGTTAGTGATCATGTAAGGGGATTGACTCTGTTCTCTTTGGATCCTCTCTACCTCAGTGTCTAGAGAGGCCTGTGGATAGGCCTAGGGTTGGAGTCTTTGGTCAGGCCTGTTATAAAATACCCACATCCCCATAGTATATACAATAAATACAAGAAAAGCATAAAAAACAAGTAGTTAAAAAGAACACTGACTCTCCCACCTAGTATATGCATCCAGAACCCAAGTAGATATAAAAACTCACAATTCCCAAAAAGAACCAAGTCAATAGCTTCATTTCCCATAGATGCAGAAAGTTTTAGATACCATGTGGGCACGGCACTTTGATCCCAGGGCAAAGAGGCACCTGGGTGGTTAGGGGATGGAAGGGATGGAAGGAACGTACAGGGTCAACCATGGAATATACAGACAGCGGTCATGGTGGAAATAAGAAAGAAGAAGGACAGAAACAACATGCAAAAGGACCAGAGGACTTAGGAGCTGAGACAGGAGAGAGAGGGGCACATATATGCAGTCATGGAGACTGGCTGCTTCATTGGAACCAACAGATGCAACCCAGACTCAATGGAACCAAAGGAATGATAAGAACACATAGAAAAGAGAAGCCTCAAGCATTTTCAAGGGATACCAATTGGAAATGGGGCCAGGAATATGCAATGCAGTGATACGTATAAGACGGAGCATCATGCATCTATCCCAAAGCAGACATTTTTATTTTCTCACTCATAACATGTCAAAACGATAACTCTGTATAAGTAGTACCTCAGGATACAATGAACAAACTAGTTCTTCTTGCCCATAAAGCAGAATTGCTCCTTGACTTCACCAGCACCTTGCTTACATCAATATTGTGATTCCCACCAAAGGCTCATCATTCAAGACCT
>QFEC01074880.1:0-10675 GCA_003316585.1 Gomphus bonarii | reverse complement strand
CCTAGCTTGGAAACTTCGTGGGTAAGTGCCGAGCTGTTTCTCAGGTCCAAGGGTGCCAAAGGTTCGGAAGGTCCTGCCAAAAACCTTGGGTTGCTCAGTCCATTCTGGGCTGAGCTATGTTCATTTTGGCTTGGGGCTTGAGATGGGTCGTCCCCTGACAGAAATCCTAAGAGGAAAACTTAGGGTCCCTTGCCAGTCAGCTATGTTACCTATATAGTCGTCACCCACTTCTTGCTTCTACTTCCTCAACGTACCTTACCCCTCAATTGGGCTGTAAGGTATGCAGACCCCACAATCTGTATCTGGTGTCATGGTACTTAGGCCAATACCTCAGCCTCTTAGTTTGGGATGCCTTGCACCTGAACTGAGCAACTGTTGCCTCACTTATAGTCTAAATGCATGGTTTGGTTCAGTAAGTGTCAGTGCAGATGAATCAGTTTGGCATCAGTTCAGGTCATGAAATGGGTGGTCCCCTGACATATCCTGTGAAATGATAGACAAAGGCATCCAACAGTTTGTGGGGGGGAACATCCATGGTTCATGGGCAATGATACAAGGAAGGTAGTCATAAATTGATACCTTGTTCAGGTAAGATGAGGGAGTATGGCTAATGAATGTTCTTGATTACTCACCATACATGTAGCTAATCCCATGTCAGTATCAACAACTATTTTCCAGCTTCACTCTCAAGATATGTAGCTAGCTGGCAAGTACTGATGCAATACCAGTCCTAATCAAAGGATCCTGTGTCAGAGAATATCGTGTAGCCATACTCTTTAGCAATGCCAGAGGGAAGGGGATTGTGTATTGCATCAATTGAAATACTAGTCTCTGATACAATAACTGTAGATACCAATGTGCTCAACACATATATTTGAGCACTAACCAAGGCTCATGGAATACAGAGATAAAGGCCTCTACATGCAGGTGACTGGGGATTTTTCTCATGAGAGAGTTTTCTTCAGTCAGGATCAATTTCATGACATGTTTTTTATTTATTCCCTCCAAGATATTGAAGAGCTCTTTGAAGATATCAGTTACCCCAAGAAGAGTAGGGGACATTTGTAACAAAGTCCAGATGTTAAGAATGGGCCAAGCCGAGGTTCTTGTGTATTACTTGAGCAAGGTTGTAACTTCAGGTGAGGTTCGGAGTAGGGCTTGGCTTCAGCTTATGTGCTGCGCCGTCCAGATCTCATAGATTCCCTAATTTCCGAGGGTGAGGTCTAACTGAAAGCTCAGGGTAATCTTAGTCAATTTTCTGACTACAGAACTACTAATTTTACATATGCATTATATATGAGATTAGTATTTCAAATTAGTCAGAAGATTTCAAATCAAAAGAACAAGGGGGTTTCCAGAATGGGAATTAAAACAAAGGCGAGGTGAAACATGGATGAGTAAGAATAAGGTTTGGGTGAAGTTGTTACAAAGATTGTTGCACGAGGCAACAGAAATTACTTGAATAGGAAAATATATCATGAGCGGAATTGTGAAGTGAATGAACTGAAGCAAGGTCTAGAACTAGGATGAGAAATCAATGGAGACTAAGCGGGGTTTCTGAAATAAGAAAGAAAACACTTAATCATGATTGACTAAGCAATGGGGATCTCGTGAGGCAAGATCCTAACACCAGAGTCCTTTGTACATATTTGTAATCAACCTACCCTTGTGGCAATCTCCAAGATGTTGAAAATGACCAAACAAGCCAGTGATACATTTTAGAGTTTGTATTCAGTGATATCTTAGTTGATGCCAGAAGCTACATATTATGTATCCTTAGACAGAGGTGGAGGTGTCCACCTTGAACTGGATGGCAGCTGTTCCAGGACATGCTGAAGATCTCCAGATCCAATATTATCCTCATCTACCTGGCAGACAAAGTAAAATCTCCAGTTTCAGTAAAGACATTGTAGAAGTAATCATGTCTTTCCATATCTAGAAACATTACACAAAATGCTAGGTGAGAGAAGCACATATTAAAATCACATTCTATGATAATAATTGAAGTTACCTTTTTCACTTTAGAGGAGTTCAGTAGATGCCACTTATTGTCTGCCAATAAATTTTCAAGCTTGTACAGAAGCAGATTTTTGTCTTGTTCCATGGTTAGGTATCTTCAGACCTTGAATATGTGCCCATTTCCAGATGGTTCCCACTTGGGTAGTCCATCTTCACTGCTTTTGATAAATGTCTTTATCAGAGGAGAGTACTGAGTGCAAAAATCAGCTATAGTGGATTCAATTACAGTGATCAACTTTCTTGTTGATGTGGGTAGGGGACAAAAAGGGGCAGCTGGAGGTGCACACAGTCTGTCATCTGTAGACTGCATTTGTAAAATTTCTAGAACAGGTTAGAATGGCATTATAGTAGCAGTAGATAATCTATATACTAACCCCAGCTGTGAATCTTGGCAAAACTCTTAATTTTCCATGCTTCTTCCAATTGCTACTGTCTTTTATAAGGATGTGTCCAGCTTGCTCAATATTAATATATTTTGGATCAAGGGTCTGAGAGGCATTGTTAGCAGGCTGAGCCAAAGTTCTTGTGTAAGGTTGTGACAATGAGTGAGGTTCAGAGTAGGGCTTGGCTTCAGCTTATGTGCTGCACCTTCCAGATCTCATAGTATCCCTAATTTCTGAGGGCAAAGTTTGACAAAAGACTCAGGGTAATCTTAGTTGATTTTCTGACTACTAATTTACATACATGTTATATATTAGATTAGTATTTTAAATAGTCAGAATGGGAATTAAAACAAAGGTGAGGTGAGCCATGGATGAGTGAGAATAAAGTTTGGGCAAGGTGTGTTACAAAGATTATTGTGCAAGGCAATGGAAATTACTAGAATAGGAAAGTATATCATGAGCAGAGAAGTTAAGCAACTAAACAATATGAGGTCTAGACTCTAGGCTGAGTAAACAAAGGGACTGAGTGGGGTTACTCAAAAAGGAAAAGGATTACTTAATCAGGATGGCTAAGCACACAGAAATCTTGCAATGCAAGTAACAGGTGTTGATGATGGATAAAAGCAAATTTGGAGCAAGCTTAGGAATCCAGAAATCCAATGCCAACAATGGTGCCACAGCTCTGCTGCCAAGTATCTCCACATCTAATCTGGCATGTTATGACTTCCTTAGTTTCGAAATGGGACTGATCGACATCCATTGCTGAGAGTGTGTCCATTTGAGCCACATAGGAGGAGGCCGAAGAACTTGAAGCGACACCAAATTCATATAAGTAGCTGGCTCAGTAGACATAGAGCCTCTGAAAACTATTTGGTTGCACTGGTAATTTGACTTAAAGTGCTTTAATCATGATTACATAAGGCACACAGCCACAAGTAAACCACCCTAGTTTGGAAAGAGATGGTGGGAGGACTGCATTGGAGTTATAATGATAGGTCTCTGTGGCACAAGGGACATGAGGATGGTGGACATGGGTGTGACAGTACAGACTAAACCATACCATAGAACTTGCAACTGGCTTAAAGCCTATGTCAAGTTGGAGCTCTCCAAAGTCCAGGATGATCCTAAGAAGTAACAGGAATCCCAGCGACAAATTTTCGACCTTTCATCTTTTTTGTTCACCCTTTATTTGTTGGAAACATCGGAGACGCCATATTATCTGATACGGCAACTTGATAGGTCCCAGTCCAAATACAGTGTAATTTGAGACTTGAAAATTCGATGCCTTGAGACTCAAGGTTTGATGAGCAATACCCTACGGGACAAACAGCTTGGTGTCAACATTCACCCTATGTGCAATTATCCTGCTCAACATAGGGCCCATGACCCTTTATGACGAACAGTTCTACCGCTCGCCACTGGAATAGCAAACTGGTTGTGCATTAAGACATTGCTGCGACATGGATATTAATACTGGAACCAATCTTATCCTCTAATGCCACCTGATAAGTGCACCCCCAACCCCTCCGCTCCCCTAATCTTGGCTGAACCTCGAGATCGTGAAAATTCCAATGATAACAATCGCCAATACGCCGATGCTTGCAGGCAACACCATATCCCGCGGAATGCCAAATATGTCATCGCTGGCTGCGACTGGAGTCTGTGCTTTAGTCGGTGCTGGGGGTGCTGGGTCCGTAACTTCGGGTATTACCACTTCGGGCTGCTCGACCTCCTTGGTTTCCTTCGATACCGTTTCTGACACTTCATTTGCCTGGACTTCATTATGCGATACGCCAGTTTCATCCCATCCCTTTCCACCTCGAATGATCAGCACCACACGATCTGTGTGCGCATCCCTCGCAATCTTGACGGCGTCCGTCACGTCGCTGTCCGACGACATGACTACAATATCGCCGTCCGAGTCAGTGTATTGCATATGAAACTCGAGAGGATCCGGTCGTAATGCCTCTTCGGTGGGCGCCTTCCACTCGGTGAAGAAAGGATCCATGGCGAGCTTGCCAGCAACAATGTCATGCAAGTTCTCAATGCTGTCATTCCGCGCTTGGAAACGATGTGTGTGGCCACCCGGCGTGCGGAATTTGAACACATATGTCCCGTCGTCTATAGGCACTGCAGGAGCTTGGGAGAGTGAGACTCTGCCGAGCGACGACGCAATTTGCGCATGGGTATCGACGGGGTTCTCGATGCCTGACCCATGATCATCGTCGACGACAGATGCCGAGTCGTTGGGATGCACTTCGGAGTGGGGAGAACCTGATACGCCTAGGTGAACCGAGTGTGCAAAGCGTGATGAGGGAGTGTTTGGGTCAAGAGGCATGTGGGAGCCAGAGACGGCGGATTCAGTGTCGTCAGGAGCACCGATGGATTCAAAGAAACGACCCCACATAGGACCCCCTTCGGGGTCCGCACCATCTGGGCTACTGATGGCGTTCATCTAACAGTAAGTAATGTCAGAGTGTAACAGTGCTAAATAAATGAATAGATACTCACCTGCTCCAACGTCGCATAGGTTAATTTCAGTACATCGACAATAGCGACGAGTCTTCCGTCTGCCTCCACAACAGGCAAATTCAGATAATGTCCTGCTGTAGATATACAACATCCATCGTAAGCAGAATTGAACCAATAAACATAATTTACTGCCTCACAATGCATTTTTTTTAGCGCGTCCTGAACACTCATCGTCGGCGGCGCCACATCGGGGTGTGGCGTCATAACTCGTACAACGCTACATCTCACAGGGTCCAATCCCGCCGCAATAACTCTCAACACGACATCTTTACTCGTGAAAATACCCGCAATTCGTGAGGGGCTCGCAGGCTGTCCCTGCGTGTGCGCCCCGCCTTCCATGACGCATACAGCAGTGGTTTTATACTCTTTCATCAGACGCGCCGCATCGCGCACGGTAGTCCTCGGACCGACGGTCGCCGGCTGCGTCCGTGAGTCCATGACGGTAGTGAGATCGGGGAGCGCAGTTTTCTCGCGGAGAGCATCGACGTACGCAAGCATCGCTGCGGCTTGGGGGTTCGCTCCCAGCCCATTGCCTAGTTCAGATTGCACGCCTTCGAGGGCAGTGTAGAGCTTTTGCGAGGCGGACGAGCTACGCTCGACCTTTGCGAGGGCCTCATGGAACACTTTTGTGATGTCCAGGAGGCCGACGACATTACCGTCTTCGTTGCAGACAGGCTGGACACAAATTCAGGGGGAAACTATTATCCTATGGGGGGACGTACCAGATGTCTGAAGTGTCGCTGTACCATGAGCTGTAGGGCTTCGGTCGCGCTCGTCGTGTCCCGTGTGACCATCGGATTACGCGTCATAATCGCACTCACAGGGGTCGCGCGGGGATCAAGTCCCTCCGACGTGACCTACAACCATCCGCTCAGAACAGCCAGCCAGCCATCTCGGAGTTACACGTAAACAACGTACCCGATATGCCAGATCCTTAGCGGTGAAAATGCCGCACAGGCCTTCCTCCTCGTCCACGACCAACACACAGTCCGTGCGCTTCGCGGCGCAGAGCTGGCTGGCGTCGGACACGCTGATTGTCTCTGGTACCGTTAGCGCGGGACTGGGCTTGAGTGCCGCGACGGTGCCTCGCGCGACGGGGGGCTTGCGGCCCTTCTGGTTGCGTAGACCCGCTGAGGTGGAAATCGTACGTTTTCGGGAAAGCTCTGACTCGATTTTTTTTCGGATTGCCTAGGGAATTTGGTTATGTTGAGAACCAGAAATAGCAGGAGATAAGATGTCGAAGGGGGTTATCCGATCCAAGAGTGTGATAGAAGGAGTATAAAGGAAAAGGGCAAAAAAGTCTAAAAAGTGATTCACCTCATCTCGCTTGCTCTGCTTGCGTCTGGTGTCGGCGATGGAGCCCTGGCCCGTATGCCCAGAGAGGGTGCTCATCGATGGTTGAGATTGTTGCCGTGAAGGTACAGGAGATGGGGAAATTGGTCTGGAGTCCGGGAACGGTACAGGCAATGTATTCCTTGTACCTGGGCTCGAGTGAGCAGGAAGTGGAATACGTGACATTGGTATTCGATGAAAGACGCCAGTGGGCGGGTCACGTGCGTGCAACACTGGTGCAGTGTCATGAAGAGGTCTCTGTCCGCACACTCGTCGTCCTCAGATAATGATACTCCATCCAAGCGACCCCACACCGCAGGGAGAATATTCTCCGGCCTCACCGTGCACATCATACAGAGCAAAATAAGCCCGTCCGAGCTAGACCTTCTATATTCCCTAGCCGAATTCAATGGCGCCGATGTCCAGGCGAACATTGACAGCGCCGACGTCATTATTACGCGTATATCCATGCGAAAACGGCTCGAGCGTCATGTCAGCTGGGAGACTGCAGTATGTTTTGGTTTTCTTGAATATATTTCTTCTCTTTTTTCGCTGCTCGCTTCATGGCGTGATGTTGGTGTGATTCTAGAAACAGAAGGCGATCGTCACGCCAGCGTGGATTACCGAGTCTGTGGCGGGTCAGAAACGTCTGCCGTGTGGAGAGTTTGTGGCAGTGTGTACCCTTGGAGAGAGCACGACAGAACATTGTCCGGACCATGATGACCAGTCGTCACGCTCTTATTCTGCATCGGGGTCAGAACACACTTCTCTGAGAAACCTGTCGTACATGTCGCGTTTTGCGGCACAACGTGCGTCTCCGTTGGTGTGTCCTAATCAGGCGATGCTAGTGCAACTGGATATAATACGCAATGCGAGGGCACTAGATGGTGATGCGAGAAGTGCTATGAGCTACTCGAGGTCTATGGCGGTGAGGTGGTTTCCTCGCTTCACTTTCGTTTAATTTATACTTCACAAAGGCCATAAAAGGTACGATCTATACGGTGGACCGAGTGGAACATTCTCACCCGTCAAATAGCGTACCCATTTCCGATTAAATCATCCCAGCAGGTCGAGCATCTTCCCTATCTAGGCACCAAGCTCCTCAAAATGGTACCATCCCACCGCTCATCCCTTCTACTTTCACCTGCACGATTTTCTAGGTCGACGAATATACCTCTTGCAAGCATATCGCTGAGACAAGTACGCTTTCGTGCACGTCCATGTGCTTTTTGAGATCTAACATTGACTCAGCTCGAATACTGAACTCAAGCCGATATCGCAGTTTAACAGAATTTGCACGCATACACGGGATTGGACCACACACCGCTCGTAAGCTCTACGACGAGGGATGCAGGACACTGGAGGACCTGGACCGAAGATTCGGTGCCGAGCTCGGACGGAGTGAGGTAGACCCTATGCACGAAGGCGAAACGGCCAGTATAAGAACCATGTTGGAATTGCGAGAAGATCTGAGTGCGACGTGCGCCGTTCGACCCTGTTGGTTTGTACACCGTTACAGTTAATCGCTTGACGCAGCATATCGCGAGATGAGGTGGAAGAAATAGCGCGTCTTGTAGCGCAGGAGCTTGAACTTCTCGAACCCGGCTGTATGCAGATTATTTGTGGCGGGTATGCCTCTGTCTGTGGGCATGATATCCCCTTCACGTCTATCTGTGATGCATTAGATACAGACGTGGCAAACCGCAGTGCAACGACGTCGATATTATATTCACACATCCGCACAGTGGAAAGGACCGTGAATTGTGCAAGAACCTAGTCGAGCGACTGCAGAAGAAGGGTATGTACGTCAGTTGCCGAGTGTAATTACGCCTTTAATCCGTTGTCATTTAGGACTGATCACGCATACACTCCGTCTGTTCAACTCCTGTCCAGGACGACTGTCACTGACCCTATCCTAGACCTCTCCTCCTTCCGCTCATCCAACCCACTGCACGCCCCTGTTGGAGCTTCCAGACCCGACCGACCCCATTGGGATACACTCGACAAATCCCTCGTCGTCTTCCGCCTCCCTCCCGATAACGACTCGCCCTCTCTACGCCGCTTACACCGCCGGGTGGACCTGATCTGTTCACCAATCGAGACGTATTGGACCGCGGTGGTTGGATGGTGCGCGCTACGCAGTACGTTTGAGATACAATTTTGTACTCACGATGCGTGTAGGACGGGCTCTACGCTGTTTGAGCGTGATCTGCGGCTGTGGGCAAAGCAGAAGATGTACGTGTGACAGGCTCACGATCTGGATGCCTAGTAACGTCATTTGAACGTTGCAGGGGCCTCAAGTTTGATAGTACCGGAATGTGCGTCGAGATCGCACTCATGACATTCACTGCTGACGATACCGACAGAACGCGTCGCAGAGACACGAAGGCGTTTTTTCCGACGAACGAGCGTGCGGTGTTTGAAGTGCTGGGACTGGAGTGGATCGATCCTACCCTGAGGAACGCTGACTTGTAAGGAAAAATGTCTTTTGGTATTGAGGCATGGATACAAAGTGTACTATGTAATATTACACTCCTACAGATCTGTGTGTTGATTTGTCTCACGTTCTCTACCCGGCCCTCTTCTTCCCTTTCCTGGGACTCTTCTTTGAATACCTTGTGTAGAGGTAGTAACCGCCTGCCAGCAGCGCAATAGCGAACAGATTTGCTTCATATACTAGTTAGCAGAATTTAGCTTGCGCCAGATGCGTACGCACCCGACACGAGCTGCATGACACCGCCCGCTATTCCTACGGCCGCCTTAAGCAGCGCCTGACCGAGGCTGATCACCGCGCCCATAACGTCGCGGCCGAATGCGAGGAAGGCGTTGAATAATGTCAACAGAGACTGCAAAAGGCGGAAGCATATTGAGACGAGCGAACTGCCCAGTTCGTGTACGGGAGATAATATGGATGGCATAGGCAGTACTGCTGACGGAGATGACGTCAGTTCAAAATGTGTGGTCGGCCAACTCCACGCCCGGACTTGTCCCCGGAGAACCGCTGCACGCGGTCCGCTCCCGTTAATTATCCGAGTGTATCTTGGTTGGGGCCGCCATATGGGTGGCTCCGCAGGTATCTGGGGTCCTCCACGTTCGTGTGATCAGTGCCTGACGGAGATCTGTTTTTATGAGGGCGAGTGTCTGCGCGCAAACGTTGACGAGTTTCGGTCGGACAAGTGCTGCAACGCACCCATGCGCGAACGTTTGAACGCGTGTCTGTCGTACTCATCCCCATGGACCTGGACGCGCCTGCCATGTCGTGCATACCTCGAACAAGTCGCACGTCGGGACCTGCACCTCGGAAGCATTTCCGTGACTGCCTCAGTTGGTAAATATTGACTGCCTCAGTTGGTAAATATTGAAGCGAGTTTGGAGAAGCGACCCGACATTATGAAGCGCGTCGTGGATGGGTACGCGAGGGAATGAAGCATGTGGAGGTTGGACAGGTTAATTCCGGAGGTGATGTACGCTTCCCATGGCTGTCACGTTCGTGTGCCTCACAGCATCCGATGTACACACGTGCGCCTAGAGATGGTGGTATAAATACGCGCTGCGCATCCGCTGGGATGTGGCGTGCACCCTCCTAAAACGCGAAAATGGTGGTTCTTTCCTACGTCGCGATCCTCACTGCCATCACCCTCTCGCGCTTCGTGGGCGCCGATTCCTCGCTGCAGGACAAGATCAAGAACATCGTCGTGCTCGTGCAGGAGAACCGCTCGTTCGACACCGTCGCGGGCGGGTTCACGTACAGTGACGAGATCGACGGGCTCCTCCACACTCAGTTTTGCAACCCGATCAATGTGACCGACCTCAGTGCGGGCACCGTCTGCGCGAGCGGCACGCTCCCGAACGTCGACCCCGACGACCCGAACCACGGCGTCACAGGCGTGAACATGGAGCTCTTCGGCAACTTCCACCCCGCCGAGGGTGACACGGAGACCATGCAAGGCTTCCTCACAGAGCAGCAGCTCACCTTCCAGACGCGCAACGTGACCCGTGCGTCCGAGGCGATCGAGTTCTGGGCGGAGGACAAGATCCCCGTGATGCGCACCCTCGCTGAGGAGTTCGTCCTCTTCGACAAGTGGTTCTGCGCCGTCCCTGGCCCGACGAACCCGAACCGCGCGTACATCACCTCGGGTACCTCCCACGGCCACGGCAGAAACGACAACGACTTCAACATCGCCGCCCTCCCTCAGGTGTCCATTTTCCAGCAGCTCTCCGAGAGCGGCGTCTCCTGGATCAACTACCAGAACAGTTCCTTCCCCCCAGACGCCGACTTCTACAGCTGGACCGCCTCCAGCGGCGCCAGCGTCACCAACGTCAAGCCCCTCACCCAGTTCTTCTCCGACGCCAAAGCCGGCACCCTCCCGCGCTTCACCTACATCAACCCCGAGTGCTGCAGCGTCCAG
>QFEC01074846.1:0-10571 GCA_003316585.1 Gomphus bonarii | reverse complement strand
GCTTCTTCAATATCACTGCTGCGAGTGCAGATGTAAGCGGAACAGGGACAAACGTGCCCCTGTTTGGCATAGGTAACTCTCAGTGCTATCATTTGTGAACTTCTATCATGAGCTGATGCCATAATTCAGTCGACTATGCATCTGTCCTTGCGCTCGAGCTGCATGCAGCCCCAACCCCTGGTGCCGAGGCCTTCCTCACTTTCCAGTTTAAAAACGGCACTAAAGATCCCGCTTTCCATCCTGTAACACTTGGTACCTCTGGGGCGAATGCTACAAGTGTGCCATTGAGTACGTTTATAAACACCCTACAGGTATGCGAATCTGCGCCTTCAGTCTGTTCCAGTCGTGAACGAGTTGACTGATGATTGACTTGTTTCAAATAGTTTGCAGCGATCAACAATACGGCGCAGTGGTGCACGGCGTGCAACCAGACAACGCTGAGAGGGTGCACGTGAGACAATGATTAGTGATCCTAATTTTTCTGTTGTCTATTGGAATGTGTAGAGGACGGGTAAAATTAGCGGCTTGTGTACTTGAAAATTGTACATCCCAGTTACAGTATAGTCCAGGGCCATGTTTGAGAAGTCAGAGAGAGATTTCCTCTACTCGACTTACAGCTGTACAATTGAAGGTATTTGAATTCAAGATGCTCTCTTATCTAGTAAGCCAAGACTCAGATGTTGTACATGGACAGAAGGCTGCCATAAAAGACTCTCTCATCGCGATCTCGACGTTGTATATTGTCGTACAATATAGCTAAATTTAACAAAGCGTGATAACAGTGAACTTCTTATTAAGGATGCTTAAGGTGTTGGGCGAGGGGTTGAAAACTTTGCCACAGGATCCAGAGTTCGGAAGCCAGTGTTTCAAAAGCGCTAGAAATTTCTCTCTCGGTCTTGACACCCATTGACGGCATTTGCAGTCCCAACCCCATTTGTGTATTTCCACCGTATAGCCCTCATCGAGAAAAATCGCCACTCTCGCCGTGCTTCGCGTGACATGCTCAGTTACCATGCTTAGTCACGCCCCTTGACCACATCGATCAATTGCTCTGAAGTGTCACAGAGCCGTGTGCCGCCAGATATGACTCAAACTTTCCGCGAACGGCAGTTCTTCCTGCTTTCCGCTGTCTGCCGAGTCCATTGTAACACTGCTTATCGCAAGGCAATTATACTTCTCATCTCACAGTGTAGAGCAGCGGTGAAATGCACGGGTTTCCTATCCGACCGGCGACATTTTACGGCGTCGATACAGTCTTTAGGAGACATGGATTTTGCGGCAGAAGCTATCCACATTCATGACAAGCAGGCGAACACTTCCAATTGTTATTCTCTCTTCGAGCCTTTCTCAGCGGAGTATATGGAGACAGAGGTCACACCTCAAATTTCTCTTCAAACGACAGCTTCTGCCTCATAGCGGACCAAATCGCGATGGAAACAGAGTCACCTCGTGATGCGGCGCACAGGTTTGGCCGAAGTGGTCTCCAACGGCGATTTTACGCGTGCCGATAACTTACGAGCAGAGCTTCTCAATGCCAACATCTATATTCAGAGGAATGTGGTATATGTAGAAGCTGCGCTTCACGCATAGAAGACGAAGCCTGTTGAGGAACGAAGTCAGGCGTTTTATTCTTGGTTTAGTCTGATGCCCAACGCGATTTTGGGTCAGATTCGACGCTCTCATATGATTCTCTTCAACGTGAAACGTAGCCTCCTCAGTGAACCAGATGACCTTAATACCCTCGTTTACATTTTCATAAAAAATGATAAAATAAAGGTTGGACACCTGGCTTCCCGAAAAGGGTTTACAAATTTTATTTGTGTCGACATCTTCGTTCACGTTGCTCGTTTTGCCTCACATGAAGTCAGCTACGCCTTCTTCGATGAATCGAAAAGGCAGCCTTGGCCTTTCATGAGCGATTCAAAGGGAACACCAAAGAGAACTCTGATTTTCAACTCGGTGGGCCGAGAACTTACAGGGAGCTTTTGTCCGCGCGTTATGTCTTGCTGGTTACCTGTATGCCGCCGTAGAACGTCTTTCATATGTTCTCTACAAAGGGATTCCAGTCACACCTTTCACCTGGGTGCTTTTCCTGGAAACCCTATCATATGTGGGAAGGGAAGACCTACTTGTCATCGTTCGAAACTCAGTCATCTAATTTGATACCTGGTCTCACTCTTGTCACGTATACCACCAGTTTGAGAGGACTGAGACGAAGGAAGATTGGAGGCGGCCAGGCGGTTCCAAACGCGGATGAGTGAGGTCGGTTATGTTGCTGGTTCTTATGGACCAACAGAGGAGGTCCTCGAGCTTCTACGCACACACCAGTCCACCCAACGTATCCTATGGCCTCAGCGTGCCAGTTAACAACCTGGGAATATTTTCTGTCTCGTGCCGCTATTTTCATTTCTGACGTGTGGACCCGGACGAACAAACGAGGGCTTTGTGTGTTGCTGGATGGTATCAATGTTTGTGTTTCCCTCACGTCACTTTAGGCATTTTGGTTGCCTTTGGGACCGTGATTCTTCTCTATGCTTCGCCGGTTTCGGCTCGGATATGCAAACTCAATTCTTTCATTAAGGAAGTCGCAATCGTGGACAGACGTATGACGATACGGTCAGTGGATCCATCGCCTGCCGACCCGTCAACCCACACTATGACGGGCAGTTCACAAGTTTCTTTATCTGTCATCATAGATCTGAACTGACGCACGATACGTCTCCCATCAAGGTCGAGCGGTAGATCAATCTTGGATATGGCAACGTCGTTAGTTACCGATGTGGTTTGGCGTTATGTTCCTAAACTCGAGCCCTGAAATTGAATAGATATAAAGTAAAATGTGCTAGCGGCCGGACAACAGAAGCATAGACTACTCTGGGATCCCACATAGCTGGAAGGAAGATATAAGAAAATGGTCAAGGAGCTCGTATGTTGTAATGTATTTCTGTTGTTGTTCATCGAACTTGCCATTTCGGGTTTGTTGATCATATGACTTTGCTACATGTGGTGACTAACGTTCTGGCATCGTTGTCATGGCCTCTGAAAGGACAAGCCGGATATGCATCATCGGGAGGGTGCAGCGGGTCTTGCCATTCTCAAGATTTCCAAGGAGACGAACGAGGTTTAAACAAGCCTATCTATGGGAGTTGATTGCCTTTGAAGCTAGTAATGAACTGGGTGGTGTGGTGGGTCACAAATCCATTAGACGTTTGTCCGTGACGTACCAAAAATAGCCCGCCAGGACACCATCACCTCCACTCGGCGACCCATCCGCGTCCCCGCTCTACGATGCACTCACGACGAATCTTCCACACCCCACAATGGCCTTCTCGTCCTTCTGGTTTGAGCCATTCACGCCTCTGTTCTCATCAGCGCACCTCGTCCTTAAATATCTGCAACGCTACGCCGACCACTTCAGCTTGACGAAATACATCCGGTTCAACGAACGTGTCGAGGAAGCCTCCTAGGATGGGGACTCTTGGAACATGCGTCTAGCAAGCGGCTCGGTTCGTCAGTTTGACAGAGTTGTTGTCGCCAACGGCCATTATAGCCTTCCCCGATATCCCGCCGTTCCTGGACTGCAAGAGTGGCTGGATGCTGGGAGGGCATCCCATTCCGTATACTACCGGAACGGTCGACCTTATCGAGATTTGACCGTTCTTGTCATTGGAAACGGTCCGTCAGGCCAGGATATCTGCACAGAAGTATCTACAGTTGCACAGACCGTGTATGATTCATTCAGTCACGCTATTTCAAAGACAGTGGAAATATCAAACGGAGAGGCAGAGTCGTTCGTTTCCAAGACCATGGGAAACTGGCGTTCGAGGATGAATCAGTCGCATGTATTGACCATGCTGTCCCGCGTACAGGCTATATCATGTCGTTTCCCTTCTTGCCTCAACTTCGACAAAGTCTAAAGAGGACATAGAACAACTTAAGTGCTCAGTAGGTTCAGGAAAGAAGGATGTCTAAAATATTAAACTCCTCAGTGGCTGTCAAGCACTATTATATTTTACAATACCCTAAATATTAAACTACAATTTAAATAAAAATTAGATCATAATATTACACTAATGTTATAGTGGGCTCACCTCCTCAGTGGCTGTCAAGCACTGAGGAGAGAGGCCTGCGCGAGTGAATGTCTCACTCGCGTGTATTGCTGAGCCGGCACTTTAGCGCCGGTCAGTACCAAGCGACCGATTTATTTCGGTCGTCGCCGAATTTTTGGTCGACGCGCGTTACCCCAAAACGGAAGTAAAAGTACGCGTCGCGCGTACAACATACATGAAAAAGAAAAGGAAAAAATTCCGACAGAGTCGGATAAAAATACAAAAAATCGCGAAAAATACTTGAGTACATTAGGCATTGTTCTCTTTGAGTATTATCCAGTAATTAGCTATATATTATGCTTGAAGCTCATATGAGGTGCATTTTGCAGGTATGCACTCAACAAAGTCCACAGTCAATAATAGTTCCTCCTCTCCCGACGCATGCCATCAATTCATCATGCAATGTCTTTCAGCTTGCGAGACATATTTTCCCGCTTGAGGGCGTTTCTCTTGTGATACAGTAGCGTTTATCGGCCTTCAAAGCCGTCTTGCTCCTTTCCAGTCTTCCAAGCACAGGGTAGATTTGCTGCCAAGGCATTTACAGAGACTACTTCCATGAACAGGGAGGAGTCAGATCAAATAATTGCACGATACAATCAACTTCGTGACATATGGGGGGAAGATACAAACTTGATCGCAAAGCAGTGGCATAGGTTCACTGAGCTGGAGCAATTTTCTTATCGGAGAGAGCTATTAGATTTTGCAGATGCTTCCCAATGGAACCCCGAAGATTGGGCTGAGGAAATATATTGCGCTAGGGACGAATTGCGCGAGGCTTGGAAGGGGCTGGAACGCACTGGGGGAGCGGACGAATGGGTTCAAGGTGTCGGTGAAGGAGGAAGGGAGGATTGGGTATGTATGATGCGACGCTTGCTGGAGGTAAGCAGGAAAGAACAATCGAGTAACGAAGTTTGAGCACTTGGCTATTCTCAAAGCGATATTATCGAATTCCCTGAGCGGTCCGGTCATTCTACAGAATGTGTTTTAACTTGTTCTATCACACCCAGCTTTTTGTTTATGGTTTATTCCCCATGAGTCATACCCAAATTGATCTCTGCAAGAGTTAATCGATTTCCCTGCTCGTATGACCCGAGACAGACATGCCTGATCTTGTTTATTATCGCCCTGGAGGCATAATACTTATTAGTTATATACCATTAAAAGGCTCGATTTGGACGTGCTTTATTAGTGCCTTTTTTTGGAGGAGACGTAGGTACAATAGCTTAGTGAATCTTAGGCACATGTAGCTAGCAACAGTCAATAGCTTATTGGAACCGGCAGCTAGTATTCGAGAGGCAAGCGACCTACATGTACACCGGATTACTAGCAAATTCCAACGGTGGTATAAATATGGTTTTAGGACAAGTGAAGGAAACGTGTAACGGAACATGAGCCACTGCAGATATACAGAATTATACGGGGTCGCAGTAAGCAATTGCCTCATGGCGATCATGCGTCACAGCTGCGTCTGAGGGAGTTGAATGAGTTCGTTTTTTTCCCCGGGTATTGGGGCCGGGAGAAATGAATCTGCTACATGTGGTGTATTGTACCCGGAGAAAGGAATCTTCAATCTTTGCAGCAGGTTGCAGTAGATATGAGGCCGGAACGCCCACCATTCCTAAATGCGGCTCCGTGTTCCCCCTTCGATGGTGAAAAACCAGATGGGTGGGGGTGATGCCACGGAAAGCGTCGCTGAATAGCTCCCTTCTCGAGACGATGAGGGCGTCTTTGATGGGGAATAAACATCCTTTAATTAGGATTCCCGCAGGAATTGGAGAGATCGCAAGGGTGCAGCAATATGGCTTATCTGAGAGGAGCGCGAGGGAAGGCTAGGGGAGACTTGGAGGATTAGTGACAAGATCCAATGGAGGAAGGGTCATTTTTCAAAATTTGGGTCTATAAAAATGGTCCAGACTGTTCGGGTGAAAAATTTGTGAATTAAAGATCACCGGACTATGGTGGAACGATGAAACGATCCTGAGGAGGAGCAGGTTATCTCTCTCCGGAGTCTGGGGATTTCGGACTTGGCTTGGTAGATTTTGACAACTTGCGAGACTAAACCTGGCGTCTTCAACCCACTTCCCATGACTGTTTGGCGGCGATGCCACTCCATCCGCATACGTTCTTACACCATATGGCCAAACCCCCATGGAGAATTTAAATCTGTCCCTTTCATGTCCCCCGAACTCGTTAAAGAAGACTGAGAGGAGGATCCGTGGAGCATGGTGTCACTGGTCCGGTGATCATTCGCAGCATCGGGAAGTACGGAAGAGTATGCATGACGGCGAGGAAGAAGGAACCGAAAGAGGCACCCCTGTGTTTTCCGGAAGGACATTATCGACAGGCATTATCAGGTTGGAAGAATACGCTTAAGACTCAGGATCAACCAGCCCGAACCATGCACATGCTCAAGTTTATTGAAGGGCTTCACATGCCAGGGGCATTCGGAACAATTTATGGCCAGAGCCTGGAATGATCTATCACTGACTACATGGTAAAGTAAGGCGCATATTCTTCATGCAGAGTTTCTACATGGGTTCGAGCTGCCAAACCAGGCATCAGTTTCGAGTATTCGCGGGTAGCTGGATCGGGGTTGATTCAGGGTCAGAAGTTTGTAGAGTGGAGGATACAAATAAACAGTGATCAGGGTGACTAAGATGTGATAAAGTATGGAATGAAGGACAAAGGGAGATACTAATGGGGATTCAAGCTGATTGGATATAGTATGGGTAAAAGGAGAGTTCAGGAAGGGTCTCATAATATGAAGTTAGAGAAGAAAAGAAGTGGAAAAGTGGAGAATATCAGAGAATAATCTGAATTATACAAACTCTAATATTGTCAAATAACACAGTTGTTTCAAGTTTGTTGCTCTATGCTAATACTGTCATATTAATCCCTTCTTCCTATCACTATCACCCTTTTGTGTTCTTCTCTGCCAAGTAAAGATAGATGATATACCTATTCTGTGTAGGGTGCATATATGCACTATACCACCTCTGAGAGATTCAAACTTAATATATCCTATCTTTATGGTCAAAAACCACCAAGAACAGTTCAATACACTCACCATTATTTTTCAGAATTTTTCAGAATTTTTACTTGTAGCTGTTCATGAGTTCTGACATTATTTTGCTATACACTACCAGGCATGGCACCCAAATTTGCCTCTGCCTCAAGACTACGTGCATGCCCCCAGAGTTTGGCGAGAGCTGCTCAAGCAGTTGCTCAGTGCCCTCGCTTATTAGATGGGCACTTTGCTGGTGCTCAAGTGCCAGTTGATGCATATATGCAGGTGAGACACTGCCTGCATATTCCCTCCCTCAGTGTTGACAATCACTGAGGAGTGAAAACATTAGATATCTTCTGAACTTCCTGCCATCTACTGTGAACAAGGTTGCTCCATCCCTTCATTCTGATGCATTAGACTGTTACATCTCATTCTGGTCTTCTGATCCCTGGCACTCTATCTGTTTCTGATCATTATCACTTTTACTCCCTTATTATCCATTCATTCCACTTCTTAGCTATATGTTAAAGCTGTGAGTAGCTTAACTTGAAAACAGATATTACTGAGGTTCAGTTCAAGCCAAAAAAACTGAGGATCAGGCATGACTTAGCTTCAACTTATTGAGTTATGCCCACTCAGGTATGTTCTGGTTATGTCACTGTATTTTGGAAGGGGTTTTGTGAGGGTGACGCTATTGACAAGGTCACAATGACAAGATACTCCAATATTAATGAGTTGATAAGGGGTTTTTCCACCTGGTGTAGCAGTAATCCTCAGAGATCAAGCTGAGGGGTAACTATTACACCAGTCATACTTATATACCCTAGCCTGGTGCTTATTATGTAATCTGCAGGCACAAGACATGGAAATGCATGGAAAGACATAAACAGGAAACAACAAACTGACAATGAACTCCAAACTGAACTCTGACAGGTTTGGTCAGCTGTTAAGTGTGTGTGCAGATGTCCTTGGTTTGGGTGTTCAGCTTGGTCCAATAAGCCTAGGTGGATGTGGCATTGGCTTTGACATACTTGCATTGCACCTATCTACCTGTATGTATCTACCCATATGTGCTACTGGATTTTGGATGGATGTTCAGTAGGGTTCTGAGATTGTCAGTACCAAACATTAGACAATGGGCTTAGAGACTGAGAACATATGTGTTAGGATCTCACCTCATGAGATCCCTGTTTGCTTAGTCATCATGATTAAATAATCTTTTCACCTATTTGAGTAATCACACTCAGCCCATTGTTTACTCAGCTCAGAGTCTAGACCTTGCTTTGTTTATTCAGTTATTTTCTTTGCACATGGTACACCTTCCTATTCTAGTATCTTCCATTGCCTCATGCAACAATCTTTGTAACACACCTCACCCAAACTTTATTCTTACTCATCCATGTTTCACCTCACCTTTGTTTTAATTCCCATTCTGGAAACCCCTTTGTTCTTTTGATTTGAAATCATCCTGACTATTTAAAATACTAATCTCATATATAATGTGTATGTAAATTAGTAGTTCTGTAGTCAAAAAATCAACTAAGATTACCCCAAGTTTTCCATTAGACCTCACCCTTGGAAATTAGGGATCTTACAGGATCTGGAAGGTGCAGCACATAAGCTGAAGCCAAGCCCTACTCTGAACCTTGCTTGAACTTTACCAAAGAACTCAGCTTGACATGTTCTTGACAGTATTGTCTGACTCACATTCCTGATCTCATATTAACATGTCTATTATGACCACTTGCTCCAGTACTTGTGCCGTTAGACAAGTTATGGCACCTTCAACCCCATCTAATCTACAAGAAATATCTGATTTATGACAACTTTCTGAACAACCTGAGGAAGTTTTCTCCCCCAACACTGTTGATGCCAAAGACCTTGGCCATGGCAGAGACCAGGGATGCAGGACTCCTCCTCCACCTGGTGGGTCTCCTGATAATACCCTCCTGGTGATGACCCAGATGATGACAACAACCCCTTACAAGATGCTCAAAGCGTTGATACAAATATTGACTCAGATGAGCTCATTAAAAGGGTTTTCAAACGTCTTGCCCAACCACCTAATGTGGACTCAGGCTCCTGAGCCAAAATCCATGAACCCAAGGTTTATGATGGCATGGATCAAGCTAAGCTCCATACATTCTTCCTTCAATGTATGCTGAACTTCTGAGATCACCCATCCACTTTCAAGAGAGGCACATCAAAGATTTGGTATGCCATCTCATACCTCTCTGGCCCTGCCCTCCAGTATTTCAAACCTGCCATCCTTGGTGAGATCTCTCCTGAGCCTACCTGGCTCTCTGATTGGGAAGATTTTCACACTGAGCTTGAAATGAATTTTGGCCCTTTCAATAATGCTGCGCAAGCAGAAATAGAGCTCAAAAAAATAGTCATGAATGATCATCATCAAGCTACTTGCTACTCCATTGACTTTGCCTAAGCTTCCACTTGTACTCAGTGGAACAATGCCACCCTCACTCACATGGCTTAAGGGATTGCCCAAATGTATAAAGGACAGTCTCCTTAATTTCCCTTGCTTCAAGTCCCTTGCCAAGCTTTGTAACTACAAGTTGGAAATTGATAGCAGATATTGGGAATGCAAGGAGTATGAAAACCTTGCGAACCCCACCTGAGGTTCCAACATGTCCTCAAACTGGTCTAATCCCTCCAACCAGTCCAACCAGCAGTCCTCCAATAGCTCTAACAACAACCAGAAGAGCTGTAAGGGAACTACCACCACCACCACCAACAACAACAACAACAACAACAACAACAACAACAACAACAACAACAACAACAACAACAACAACAACAACAACAACAACGGCAACCAGAAGTCTTTGAACACTGCCAAGACACCCAACCCTTCATCAAAGCTCAGGAAAGATGGCAAACTTCTGCCTGAGGAATGTCAACAACACATCAATCAGGGACTCTGTCTCCTGTGTGGTTCAAAAGGCCACATGGTTAAGGAGTGCCTGAAGTCAAATACAACTAACTCCTCAAACCCTAAAGCTTGCACTGCCAAGGTGAGCTCTGACTCCAAGGCTGAGGATCCTATGGCCACAGAATCGGAAAAAATAATAAGTAACCTTGAAACCACATGGGCTGGGGATTGTGCTAACCTAGCTCGCATGCTCTCTTTAAATGCTGTTTCTTCCACTCTTTCAAAGAACTCTTTAGTATTAAATTTGACATGTACCAGTATGAGGGAAGCCAGCAGCAGAGTTCTTTGTGGAGTTTGAGGAACACTGGTCACAGGCAGGATATAATGATGAAGGATATGTCACTCTGCTCAAGAAAAACTTATCCCCACAAGTGGTGGAATGGATCTATACACTGGAAACCATTCCAACAACATACAACCAGTGGAAGTCATATGCCCTCTATTTTGATAGCCACCTGTGTGAATACCAAGCAACAAGGAAGGGGACCATAGAACCTAAGGTGTG
>QFEC01074839.1:0-23367 GCA_003316585.1 Gomphus bonarii | reverse complement strand
TATTTAATCAGTTGATAGTCCTGATTAGAGACTCTTATTATCTGCTGGAGTTACTTCCATGTAACTTCTTTCTTTCTTCCCTCACTAAAGTGCATTGACGGGTAATCCATTCAGTCCACTTACTTCCTCTTTCCTCTAAGCACATTCCCTTTCATTGGAATATCTCTGGGCCCCTAAGTGTCCTGAACCTATAGACTTTGATAGTCTCATTCATTGCTGCTATAGCGAAGTTTGAAACTCTTCTTTGTCTTGCTTCACTACACAAAGTGATAGACTGAAGTGTTATATCTTTAACACCAAGGTCTTATCCAGGGTCCAAAACCGGCCCTCTACTTGGAGAATCACATCCACTATCTCTTGAATAGACCCTGCTTTATTGGGGGATCCATCCATGTTATAGATGGGAATTGGCTGTTGGAGTTTCCAAGTGGTGAGGCAAAGACGTTCAGCATAGGCCCAATTCATGAACATGAATAGTCCTGAGGCTCTGCTATCAATGAGGGTGGGTCCGTATCTGACCTCCACCATGTCAGTAGTCTGAATCTCTACTTTGATCACAAGAGATCTAGGGCTTAGGTCAGCTGCAATTACATATTTCTTCGGAAGCTTCCATTCCCACTTTTGGAGCCAGACCCAAGGGGGTTTTGAGGGTTTGGGGGTGTCAGGTTTTGGTGCAGCTATCTCAGTTTTGGTTCAGTTTGGTTGGACGGGGTTTGTTTCACATTCTACTTCCAAACACAAAAACCAGTTATGTACAGGCAGTGGGGGTGCACTATTCATCCACTGTGGGCTCTGAAACCCTCTACTTCCTCTTCTAACATGTCTATGACTCTGGTTTCTAACCTAATCTTGGTCTCAGCCAATGGAGGGCTCAATACATTGGCCAGTGCTAGTAGCTCAGGCAGCAGCTCCAATCACTCTTCCATGGTCACGGTCCAGATATTGAATGAGAGGGGGCACTCCCTGGCATAGTGGCCCAGTTTCATGCATTGAAGGCAAACTCCTGGCAGTGCCACTCGGGACCAAGCTCAGTCAACATCCATGGGGGCTGGGCCATTTTTAGGTGCAGTGGGGACCAATAGGACCAACTGCCGAGGGTTGACATCTGCCTTAGGTCTCTCCTGAGTCATCTTTGTTGCAATTGTGGGGAGCCAAGGCATCATGAGCATATGTCCTCAGTTTGCTTCTATGAATGCATCATTGGTCTCTCTGTTCCTTGCTACTCTCTTCACTGCTTCGTACCAGCCTTCAGGGTCATCAAAGTCCGGAGCCCCACTGCCAAGCAGAGCCACTCTGTTCTGTGTGCTCAGGTCAAGGCCTTTGAGGAATTTGATCACAATCATTTTTTCATTGTGTTATTCAGCCAGATCAATCAGTTTGATAAACCAATCGATGTACTCCTCTACTGAGTACTTGCCCTGATACCACCCCATCCCTTCAAGTTTCATCAGGGCCAAGAGTTGTTCATTTTTTGGGCAGAAACAGTTGACAAAGTCGGCCTCAAAGGCATTCCAATCTGGGTAATGGAACCAGCCAGACCTCTCAGCTCAGAGGACCTTGTTAGTGAACTGAGCTACTCAGTTGGATTTGAAGAAGGAGAGGGCCCAATGGATGTGAGCTTAGTCGTTTGGGAAATGATCACCACAGATTGTGAAGTAGATGCTGCAGGAGTTGAGGAATGTGCGGCCTTTGTCGCGGTCACCATCAAAGTCTGAGGGAGATGCTGGTCTTATTTGGGAGGGGACCAAGAGTGAGGGGCTCAGGATCCTTGGTTCATGCATGCTCGGTATTGTTAAGGTATGTATAGGTGCAGGGATAGATGACTCAGGGTGATCCTCCACTACTATAACTATTTAGAATAACTTGTATTGCTTGAAAGTTTCTTGTTATTTTTGCAACAAGAGTTCTGGAGGCTTTCTGGTCAATCCAGCACTTTAGTGCTGGTACCAAGAGCTTGGGACTGATTTCTGGGAACACTGTAAATTCAATAACAATTGAAGGAACAGTCTCTGGTGCTCCAAATGTTGTGAGCAAACAGTACTATATAACTAGAACCTATCTGGATGATGTCCAGAACTCAAACAATGAGTCTGAGTGATGTTTCCTAATTGGGATTATGAGTGAAGCGCTAAACAGAACAAGGAGTAAATAATTAATAGTGAATTGCTCACTACAGTACTACCTATGAGACTTGTAGTACTTATACAAAGGATGGATCCCTAGCTAGTGCCAAAGAGAAAAAGGAAATGTCACTACATTTGGTCAGAAGCGATGGATTTCTGCTCTGTATGAAGATAGGGAGTCATGTATGCTATAGCTAGGCTATTGGAAATAAGGAAAACCATTGCAAATTGCTCTTAGACCTTCTCCCTTTAATCCTCTCTTGTACCTCATGCTACACTATATCAGTAGCATGCTGTGAGAAGTGCAAATGATTGGTGACTTCTGGTAGTAGCATATATGCGGTCATCTAGGCTTTCCCTGAGCTCCTGTCTGTCTCAGACCTTTTCCATTCTGTTCTTAGTGTCTCCAATAAATTCCTACTCTGTCTGGTGTCCCCTATGTCCCTGTACATTCCCTATCTCCATTTCATACCTTCTGATCATTTAGCTGCTGGGGCACTAAAGTGCCAGGAACCAAGTCTCATGTCCAAAATACATGTAAAATAATTGTAGAATGGTAGGGAATGTAGCTAATGGTGTGATTATTTTTGGGATAGGTCTGTACAATTAATATGTTTGATGTCCCATGCATATTTCTGCAGTTTTTATTCTAATTTTGATGTTATACCTATTTTTTGTATTTTTATCTATGTATATACCCATATTACAAAGGTATTCTTTTCCCTTTATTTATAACAGGTATCAGGTCATCTTCTGGATCAAGGAACTCTCTATCTCTTCTTTCTGGGTCACCTTCTAACTTCTGCATTATCGCTCTTAGGGCATTGTTGATTTTGGCATTAGCCACTCAGTTCACTGCCAATTCTTGTTCTAACAGTTGGAAGCACTCGTCAGCATCCATCTTGGTTCAGGAACTCAGTAGTGCATGCATTGCTGAGGCTGTTGCAGTGATAGAGGAGGGGGAGTCTGGCATTATGTAAGTGAGTGAGACAAGACTATTCATGTTGCTTTTGTGTAGACCGAAGCCACCTAAGGTTGTACAGTAACATGACTCCCAGTCCTTATTGGGTGAAGTTTTCCTAATGTAAGGGCAACCCCTGTAGTATTTGCCAAGGTTTCTGAAGTCACATGACCAAAGCTAGCAAGGGTGAAAACCTAAGTCTATTAGATTGTGTACATAGAAATAGAGCCTCACCTAGCAAGGGAGAGGAAAACTTAGGGCCCCTTGCTAGTGAGCTATACAACCTATATACTTGTTGTCCACTTCCTGCTTCTTCAGCATACCTTACCCCTCCATTGGGCCCAAAGGTATGATGTCCCCATAATCCATATCCAGCATTATGGCACTTGAGCTGATGCCCCAGCCTCTTGGTTCAGTATGTCTTGTATCTGGACCGAGGTGTTACAATAGTACTTATCATCTGAATGTGTGGTTCAGTTCAGTAATGCTCAGTACAGATGAATTGGCTCAGGATCGGTTCAGGATTTGAAATGGGTGGTCCCCTGACAGTAAGAGACTTCTGTTTTTGTACTTGAATCTTTTCTAAATGTTTTTTGTCTTATAGATACCAGGCTAGTTGATGTAAAAGAGCTACCAGGCTGTTCCTAACACAAGAGAGAGATCCCCAACAGTAACACGACTCCCAGTCCTTATTGGGCAAAGTTTTCCTAATGTAAGGGCAACCCCTGAAGTGCTCACCAAGGTTACCAAGGTCATGCAGCCAAGGCTAGCAAGGGGGAAATCCTAGTTAGGATCCCTTGCTAGTGAGCTATGCAACCTATATACTTGTTGTCTGCTTCCTGCTTCTTAAGCATACCTTACCCCATGAAATGGGTGGTCCCCTGACAATAAGATCTGTGAGGTGCTAGTGTATTAGCACTGACTTTACTGAAGACATCAGTGAAGTTATGGTAAGTGAGGGACTTGAAGTGAGGGAAACTAAGGAGACTGTCCTTTATACATTTGGGAAATCCCTTGTATGATGCAAGAGCAAGGGTGGCATCATTCCACTTAGTATGAGTGGAAGCTTGGGCAAATTTGATGAAGTAGTGAGCAGCTTGGTGATAATCATTCATGACTATTTTTTTGAGCTCTATTTCTGCTTGTGCAGTGTTATTGAAGGGTCCAAAATTCATTTCAAGTTTGGCACAAAATTCTTCCCAATTAGAGAGCCAGGTAGGCTCAGGAAAGATCTTGCTGAGGATGGTGGGTTCAAAATACTGGACAGTGGGGCCAGAGAGGTATGAGATGGCATACTAAATCTTTAATACACCTGTCTTGAAAGCAGATGGGCAATCTCAGAAGTTTGGCATACATTGAAGGAAGAATGTATGGAGCTTAGCTTGATCCATGCCATTGTAAACCTCAGGTTTGTGGATTTTAGCTTGAGAGCCTGAGTCTGTAGTAGGTGGTTAGGTGAGACATTTGAAAACCTTTTTGATGAGCTCATCTGAGTCGATATTTGTATCAATGCTATCAGCATCTTGCAAAAGGTTGTTGCCATCATCCAGGTGATCATCAGGAGGGCCATTATCAGGAGGCCCATCAGGCAGAGGAGGAGTCCTGCATCCCTGGTCTCTGCTGTGGCTGAGGTCTTTGGTGTCAACAGTGTTGAGGGAGTGAACTTCCTCAGGTTGTTCAGAAAGTCATTGTAAATTAGATATTGCTCAAAGGCACCATAACTTGTCTAATGGTGTGAGTACTAGAATGGGTGGTCATGATAAACATGTTAATATAAGATCAGGAATGTGAGTCAGAAAATACTGTTAAGAACAGGTCAAGCTGAGTTCTTGCACTAAGCTTGCATGAGGTTGTGACAATGAGCGAGGTTCAGAGTAGGACTTGGATTCAGCTTATGTACTGCACCATCCAGATTCCATAAGATCCCTAATTTCCAAGGGTAAGGTCTTACAGAATACTTAGGGTAATCTTAGTTAATTTTCTGACTACAGAACTACTAATTTACATACATGATATATACTAGATTAGTATTTTAAATAGTCAGAAGAATTTCAAATCAAAAGAACAAGGGGATTTCTAGAACAGGAATTAAAACAAAGGTGAGGTGAAACATGGATGAGTAAGGATAAGGTTTGGGTGAGGTGTGTTACAAAGATTGTTGCATGAGGCAATGGAAAATACTAGAATAGGAAAGTATACCATGTGCAAAGAAACTAACCAAATAAACAAAGCAAGGTCTAGACTCTGAACTGAGTAAATAAAGGGCTGAGTGGGATTACTCAAATAGGTGAAAATATTACTTAATCATGATGACTAAGCAAGTGGGGATCTCGGCAGGTGAGATCCTAACACTTCCCAAACAAATATCTATACTACAATCAATGGCTATGAAGAATTAGATGAGGGTAGACAATTTGTTTTTCATGAATAACTTGGAGGACAGTCTCATATCCTGCAACACCTGCCCTCTTCTCAGGGGTCACAGGATGGACCATGTCTCCATTATTACTACAATAGATATTATGACAGAGTACAAAGAGTTGGATCCTTTTAAGAACTTTTGATCAGTCAACTGGGATGCTTTCTGGAATTCCCTGTCATTGCACCTCCAGTCAATACCTAATCTGCAAGAGTTAGAATTAACAGAGGAATTTAAGCCAGCAGTCAATGCCCTTGTAGGAGTCCTACAAGACACCATAGTCAAAGTAGTCCCTGTTGGGGAAACTGATTAGATTTTATAGATTGTATTTATAACTAATTTAATGAGTATATTTTGAAGAAATCTGTTGTGATTCAGGGTTCTTGGTGAAGTAACTATTGCATGCAATGTGTGAATCTGTGCATGCTTATTGGAGTTTGAAATACTCCAAACCTTCAGGTAGGGGGGAATAAATGAATTGGGGGTGTTCTAACAACTAGAACAAAGCAATAATAGGTAGAAATTATACCTATTCTTCAATATATTGATGAGGGACTGTTCTTGGTGCAATATCTGTGACTGGGAGGCTAGCAGAATAAAAGAAAACAATATTTCTGTTATGAAATGTAGGCAATTCTATTAATAGTTTACATCAGTTATCATTTTAAGTTCACAGTACTGCATAAATTACCCCTAAGCCCCTAACTAGTTTTCTATAAGTAGCTTACATGTATTGTTACAAACACTACTGGTAGAAAAGCCTAGTCACTCACAGTTGAGTCCAGTGTTTTAGTGGCCATTGAGCTAAGTGGCCACGAGGCCAAAGTTATCTTGTCTCCAATTGCTCCCTCTCATATTCATAACAGATTAAAACTCTCAGTCTCACTGACTGACTAGCTTGACATCTGACATTACAATTTTATGATCTCACAACATATGGTGGACACAACCTCATTCACACATTTCCATTCCCATGCTTCTTGCTTAGCACACTATCATCAATGTTGGCGACACCTCCCATACTGCACCACATCACACACTGGCCGTTAAACACAGCTGCATTCATGTTCACCTCAGTGTGCACCCACTATCAAGAGGTGCATAGCTACTTCAAGGAGCCAGGACTCACATCTCAACTCACCCTGTTGCTCCCACTTGCCCACAGTCATAACCTCCACCTATTCCCCTAGCCATGTACACCTAGTTTCAAGGGGTGTACACACATTTTATATGTCTGTGCACATTTCTACACAATTCCTTGCTCACTTCACATTGCTCACACCCATTTGCATGCTGATCCTCATCGCTCGTGCATGCTTGACCACCTTCTTTCATCCACATGACCTGCGTACTGCCACTCATGCATTGCACACCGCATATGCAACCGTTCCTGCATCATGGCTGTTCCTCCTGTCAAACCCCACTCCGTATATCACGCATCATACGCACTATCACCACGCATCATCTGTGTTATCAAGTTTTGTCCACACACCGCACATCGTACACACCAAGGTCACACATCATCCATGTCATCATGCACCTCTTCTGCAACTTGCCATATCACACATGCCATTTTGCACAGCTCCCCATATCACGTGCTTCATATGTACTTTTCATGCAACTTCCCATATCATGTGCTTCCTATGCGCCTATAACACAACAGCTCCACATCACGTGCCTCCTATGCCCTTGCCACACAACTCCTCTGTATCACATGTCAATCACACATCGCTGTACTCCATCTAACAGGCTCTCAATAGTATTGCCTCCTTGTTGCAAGCCCTAATGCCTCATTTCTTGGAGTTCATAGGGCTTGAAGGAGTGTGTTATGAAATGTAGGCAATCCTATTAATAGTTTACATCAGTTATTGGTTTAGTTTCACAGTACTGTGCAAATTACCCCTAAGCCCCTAACTAGTTTTCTATAAGTAGCTTACATGTATTGTTACAAACACTACTGGTAGAAAAGCCCAGTCACTCACAGTTGAGTCCAGTGTTTTAGTGGCCATTGAGCCAAGTGGCCATGAGGCCAAAGTTATCTTGTCTCCAATTGCTCCCTCTCATATTCACAACAATTTCTAGATATTGTCTCAGTAAAGGGATAGAACTAGAATTCCTTTTTGTATATTGTAAAAACATTGTAGCTTTGTACAAGTACACTAATATGAATCATTGGAAATAGAAAATAGGGGTCAGGGGAAGAAGATTGATCCCATGTCAGCTTGGTCATGATGTAAATGAATAGAAATGCCTTCTTATGATCTTGGATAGTGTTGGGAATTTTTCTTGTGACTAACTAACTAATAGAAATGTGGGGGACTAGTCATGGGCACTAGGGAATTATTTCTCCTGTAAGCATTGGAAATTCAATAGAAAAATGATTACATATAAAAAATATGGATATATGCACCATTATTCGTTTAAAATATCTTTATATACATCTTGAAAGATATGCTGTGAGGTTTCAGGCTTGAGGATGAAGAATTAAATGTGCAGTGAATATTTTTGTAGCATGGGTAGGAGGAGGAGATGATCTTTGGGGGACTTATTGGCTGTTTTTTATAACAGTCACTCAGTGAATAGTTTTTCTCATCTTTTACACACCTTACATATTATGTATATAAAGACACCCTACACAGCTACAGTCCCTTAGTTTTTGCACTAAGGACTTACACCATATAGTTGCTCCAATACCTGGCTCCATGGACATGTGGTTTATGGGTTATGGGTTATGTTATACTCTATGGTTTAAGAGGTCAGGAGGCTAAAATATCACTTGAAAATACTTGAAGCAAATCAGTCTTGTTCTTTTAAACTGGACATATCTGCCAGACACCATGGAGAGTGCAGAGACATTGAATTTGGATTCAGCTAGCACCATAAAACTGTTTCACCTCCTGGAGATCTTCCTAATCTGAGATGGACTATCCCAAGGTGAAACACAGGCACACTATCCCCTGAGAAGAGGGTTGATTGAAGAAGCCAAGTAAAGAAGCCAAGCAATGAATTTTGACATGACTGATTGAACTGGTTGCCCTCCATGTGGTTGATATGTTGGTCATGCTGATCTCAGCAGCATATAACCCCTCTCACACCATCTCCCATCCCTGGGCATGATAGACTACAGAGTGTGAGAAGGTTTGGATTGATGGACTGATTATGATGTAAGTTACTAGCATAGAGATATTACAAGTGATGGCCACAGGCTCACTCACTGTGGCATCCAATCTGCTTGACCATCAAGGTCTTTGCTACGTGGTCTGACATCCCCAAGCCTAATAGTGCTGAGAAGTGTCATGTGTGCTCAGCACCACTTTGGGTAACACCACTTGAGGTTGAGAATGAGGGTGAATGTTGATGGGCAGGAGAGATAAGGGTCTGTGTGAATCCTGGAAAGATAAATTATTGAGGTATTAACTACAGAGGAGCAAAGTATAGTTGATTTAATATTATATTTTCCCAATGAACTGTGTTTTGTAGGGCTCTAGAACAATAATTAAGCAGAAACTACATGTCTCAACTGTAGTACACTATATAAAATATTCTAATGGACTTTGATATACTAAAAATGGTTGGTGCCCTCCATCTATATGTATATTATATTACTGCAAAATATCTAACAAGTCTGAATTGATTTGGTGTTACTACAGCTGTTCTGCAGCTGGGGTTGATCAGGGCCAACTGCCTGAAAAACAATTTTTATTGTGGCAATTTTACATGGATTTTACATTACCATGCCCTCTATATTGGGTTGAAGAAGTTATATTTTTATTTTCAGAAAGAATGGCTACAATTTGACTGAGTAATTGCAGTTCTCTTTTTGCCCATGTGAACAGATGTGAATTTTGGCACATGCCTTACATAATGCAAACCAGTGTAATCTCTGTGGGAATCCTCCCTTTGACAGAGCATTCACCATCTGTTCTCCAGTAATCCTGCTCATTCTTCAGCAGTCTAATTGTAAATAATTTAAATAATAAAATATATTTAGGAAGTACTACTGATCTGAGAATTCACCACCAACATGGGATCATGCCATGAAAGTTCAACCATAAATATTAATCAGGGAGGGAATAGTGGATGATATACATGAATCTGCAGAGATCACTGTTTGTGATATAACTCCTTTGCATCACCATGTGCCTCATGCTAAAATACAGTCTGAAGCATGTTATGGTCCCCCTCACATTTGCATGAGTAGCTCTATTTTATGTTAGTGAGAAAATCACTGGATAATCAATGGAAAATCAATGGCAGCAACTTTACCAACATATCAACCACATGGGGGGTAACTAGTTCAATCAGAGATTTGTCAGAGGTGATCTGGGATTTAACAGCCACCCAGCAAACCCATTCATGTTAGACATGGGAAGGCACCCACACATGGGCTTTGAGCCCCAAGAGCCCAAGTCCCAAACTGAGACAGTGAATGAGTTCAAAGATAGGATGGAGAAGTCATTGGAAGAAGTGAAGTCAGCACTGGCCAAAGAAAAGGATAATATGGCTCAGTAATACAACCAATGCTGTGTTCCTGCCCCCAAGTATCACATAGGCAACTGAGTCTTCCTCAACAGATTGGATATTCACACAACCTGACCCTCCTGAAAGCTCGGTCACCATTACCTCAGGCCATACATCATTCAGAGCTGAGTGGGGAAGTGTTCATACAGACTTCAGCTTCCCCCTTCCATGTCTTGACTTCATCTGGTCTTTAATGTGGTCAAGCTCATTCCAGCCACTGAAGACCTGATACTGGGCCAAAGAGCTGAACCACCCCTGCTGCCCAAGCTGGTAGATGAAGAGGAACACTATGTAGTGGAGAGGGTGTTAGACAGTTGGTTGACAAGGGGTCAACTCTACTTCCTAGTGAAGTGGGAGGGGTATGGATACAAGGAGAACACCTGGGTAGTGGAGGAGGATATGGCAGCACCAGCAAAGATACAGGAGTTCTACCACTCACACCCAGGAGCACCCCAAAGGATTCAGTCAATGGATTTCAAATTGATCATGGCACATGCTTTGAGGACACAGCACTCTAGAAGGGGGGGTGATGTCAGGGGACCACCCAATTTGTGACCTGAACCAATGCTGAACCAATTTGCCTATACCAACAGTTACTGAGCCAAACCATGCATACAGATGATAATAGAAGCAACAGTCACTCAGTCCAACTGTGCAACATGCCAAACTGAGAAACTGAGGTATTGGCTCAAGTACTTGAATGCCGGATATGGATTGTTGGGCCATCATACCTTGGGGCCCAATCAAGGGGTAAGGTATGCTGAAGAAGCAGGAAGCAGACAATGAGTATATAGGTTGCATAGCTCACTAGTAAGGGATCCTAAGTTTTCCTCTTAGGATTTCCTCCTTGCTAGCCTCAGCTGTGTGACCTTGGTAACCTCAGTGAGCACTTCAGGGGTTACCCTTATACTTATGACCTCAAGATCAATCTCAAAGATAGGACCTTGCCTCCACTTGGACCTATCTACTCTCTGTCAGTCTCCAAGATTCAATTGCTTTAAGAATTTCTCAATGAACATCTCAAGAAAGGATTCATCTGCCCATCACACTCCTCACTTAGGGCTCCAGTGTTGTTTGTGCAGAAAAAGGACAGTTCCTTACAACTCTATGTAGACTTCCAAGGTCTTAACAGAATCACCAAAAAGGACTGGTACCTGCTCCCACTAATAACAGACCTTTTAGATGCTCCAAAGAAAGCTCACAACTATACCAAAATCAACCTTAGGCATGCCTATCACCTCATTCATATTGCAGAAGGGGATGAATGGAAGACAGCCTTCAGAACTCACTATAGGTCTTTTGAATGGCTCACTATGCCCTTTGGCCTATGTAATACCCCTGCAGCCTTTCAAAGGCTTATGACCAATATATTTAGCAACCTTTTAGACATTTACACAATTATCTATTTAGATAACATCCTTATCTATTCAGACAATAAAACCTCACACATTGGACATGTTCAAGAAGCTTTGCAACAGCTACATAAGCACCACCTTTATGCCCAAGAAGATAAATCCTCTTTTATCAGACCTCAGTTGAATACCTCAGCTACATACTCTCACCCGAGGGTCTCACCATGGCTGAAGAAAAACTCAAGTGCATTCTAGACTGGCCAGAATCTCAGAAAGTCAAGGACATTCAGTCTTTCCTTGGTTTTGCAAACTTTTACAGACATTTCATCAATAATCACTCTACCATCATGATTCCTCTTACCTGACTCACCAGGAAAGGCCTCCCATGAAACTTCACTGAGGAATGTAGGGAATCCTTCAACAAGTTGAAACAGGCATTTATAAGTGCACCCATTTTAACTCATTGGACACCTGACTGCCCTCTGATTGTGGAGACAGATGCATTGGACTATGCCCTCACTGTGATTCTCTCTCAGCACACCTTGGATGGTGAACTCCACCCCATAGCCTTTCACTCCTGGACTTTTACTTCACCCAAACTCAATTATGATGTTCATGACAAGGAACTATTAGCTATTTTTGAGGCATTCCAGCATTGGTGACACTATCTGGAAGGCTCTGCAGAACCCATCAACATCATCACTGATCATAAAAATTTGGAGTACTTTTGTACTACTAAACTATTAACCAGATGACAGGCTAGATGGTCAGGGTACCTCTCCCAGTTTAACCTTGTCGTATGTTTCAGACCTGGATGCCTTGGAACAAAGCCTGACTCCCTTACTGGATGTTGGGATGTCTACCGAAAAGAGGGGGCAAGCGACTATGCCACTGTCAACCCTCAGAACCTCAGACCAATTTTTTCCCAACATCAGTTGGCATTTTCCCTCTGGGCAACAAACCTTGCCAAACCTGTCTTACAAGCAACCTTGCTCGTGGACACCAAACAAATTCTAACTGACATTTATCAAACCTTGCCTCAGACCCTCTCACTCAGAAACACCTTGGATCCATTGAAGACCCTAAGTGGAAGACCAGTCAAGATGGTTTACTACTTTTCAACAGACAAATATACATTCCTGAGGTTCAGGACTTGCAATTACAAGTCTTACAGTTCAAACATGATCACATCTTGTCAGGACATTTTGGGATCAACAAAACCTTGGAACTGGTCAGATGAGAGTTCAACTGGCCTGGCATCAAATCCTACATCAAGGACTACTGTAAATAATGCACCACCTGTATGCATAGTAAACCACAATGGCACAAGCCCTATGGACTACTCAAACAGCTCCCTGTTCCAGAGAAACCCTGGAATTCTATATCCATGGATTTCATTGAACAGCTCCCAACATCCTCAGATTTTACAGCCATTCTAGTCATTGTTGACCAATTCTCCAAACAAGGAATATTCATCCCCACCTCTGATATGATAACCTTGCCCAAGCTCACCAAGCTCTTTGTACTTCACATATTCTCAAAGCATGGCATTCCATGTAACCTCTGACTGAGGTTCAGAATTTGTGTCACACTTCTGGTTGGACATGAAGTTGTACTACACCCCATCATCCTGTAGTTGATGGTCAGACTGAACATATTAATCAAACATTAGAACAGTACCTATTGTTATAAAATATCCAGTCTTATATCTCATATACAGTCCATAGAAGAAAAAGTAGAAAAACTGATAGTTAGAGAGAACACAGACTCCCCCACCAAGTATATGCACCCAGAATTAAAGTAGACACCCATACCCACAATCCCCAAAAAGAATCAGATAGATAGCTTCATTTATCATACTTACAGGACGATTTAGATACTATGAGGGCACGGCACTCTGGTCCTGGGGCAGGGAAGTGCCTGGGCAGCTAAAGGATGGAAGGAATGGAAAGGACTTACAGGGTCAGCCCCAGAGGGAGCAGACAGCAGTCACAGTGGAAATAAGAGCTGGAAGATATAGAGACAACACACGAAAAGACCAGAGGACTCAGGAGTTGAGACAGGAGTAAAAGGGGTGCATATATGGGGCCACAGACATCAGCTGGTGCATTGGAACCAATGGAAGCACCCAGGAATCATTGGAAGGATTGGAAAAACAAGGATACATACCAAAGAGAAACCTCAATTATTTTCAGAGGTTACTGATCAGAAACGGACAGCAAAAATACGTGATGCAGTGATATGTATAGCACGGGGGTTCGATGCATCTATCCCAAAGAAATTTTATTTTTCTTATTGCTCACAAAACATTGGAATTGCAACTCTGTATAAAAGCTAGCTTAGTACACAGTAGAAAGTTAGTTCTTTTTGCCCTCTAAGCAATAATTGCTCCTTGTCTTCACTGGCACTCCACTTACAGCAAAACCGTGTTTCCCATTGAAGACTCGTCGTTCGAGATCTGAATAAATTCAGAGAAGTCATCAGTTACCTTCAGAAGTGTCTCACAGATTTTTGAGCACACAGAGTCAATAACAGATTTGTTATTGAATTTACGATTCATGCAGACACTAGAGCCGATCTCCTGATACAGGCGCTAAAGGGCTGTATAGCTCCCCAGACCATTGCATAGCTGCCACACAGCATATATCATTAGATTAGAATCACACCCGACTCCAAGAACATCATCCATCAGTTAGAAATCATCCCACACCCCAGAATCACTCTTAATTACACCTATGTGTCTACTGAAACTATCAACAGGACAACTGGGCCTCACTCCTTCCCCTTGCTGAGTTTGCCTACAACAATGCTCCAAGTGCTATAACTGGAATCTCACCCTTCTTTGCCAACAAGGGCTACCAACCATACCTTGCCATCCACCCTGAATGTGACCTTGCTTCTTTGAGAGCCCAAGACTTTGTTGTGGACCTGGACAAACTTCATCAGGAACTTTTATGAGCTATCTTCACCACTCAACAGGCATACCAAATTTCAGCCAACACCAAACAACTTCCAGCACCAGACTTCAAGGTTGTAAACCTTGCATTTATCAAAGCACAATTCTTTAGAACAACATGACCCACCAAGAAGCTCACCAAGAAGTTTTGTGTCCTTTTTAAATCATTGCACATCCTGGTACTCACTCAGTCACTCTGAAACTCCCAGATTACATGAAAGCAGTACACCCCATCTTTCACATTTCAATGCTAGAACCAACCTTGCCCAACACTATTCCCAACCATACTCAACCACCCCTGCCTCCTGTTATCATCAATGGTGAACCAGAATTCAAAGTCACCAAGGTTCTGGATTCCAAAATCAACAACAGATGCAAGGCATGCAAGTTACTTTACTTGGTATGGTGGGCAGGTTACAAAGGCATGGATGAAGAAACCTCATGAATCCTCATGACCAAGGTTGACAATGCATCTGAGCTCATTCAAGACTTTCACAAGTCCTATCCAACTAAGCCTGGACCATTATCCTCTCTTTAAGTCCCTCATCATTGTCTTAATTTTCATTTGCTCAAAAAAAAAAAGAAGAAGAAGAAAATAAAGAAATTTTATTCAGAATCCATCCAAACACTTTTTAAAATACAAACCCATCCTATATACTTGCTCATTGCTCAACCCCTGCTCCCAGTCCATAGCCGATCAATCCTTATCAACACCTCTGGTGGTCCTCATCAATCTCACCAAATTCTTCTTCTTCTCCTTCTCCATCTGCAACCTCACCCACCTCCTGTGATACCAACTATTCTGCCTCAATTCCTCTAGCCCTTTCCTGACCTCAGCAACCTCATCCTGAAGCTGCCCAATAACCTTGCTCAACTCCTTGATCACATCCATCAGTGCAAAGACAGGCAAAGTGTTTGGGGTGACTGGTGGAGGAACAATATCATGTGGCGGAGGGGTAGGAGCAGGAGTGGGGGTACAAATTGGTGTTTGTTGAAATAAAGGTTGTGGTTGCAACTCAGGAGAAGTGTCAAGGACAATTACAGAAGGCAATGGAGGTGATGGGTGGAATGGAGTAAATGTAGGTGGTGGTGATCTCAGCCAGCCCCCAACCTGTCCTTACCTCAGGTGACACTGCATGTAAGACACCCAAACTCTCCTCTACCTTCAACTCATCCAACTCCTCACCCTCACTCACCTCACTCACTTCACTAGCCTTCTGCTTCCCTTTGCCCAAACTCTTCTTTGGGCTCCTCAGCCCCCTCACTCCCTTCACCCTCTACTTGATAGAGCACCTGACACCTCACAGCAAACACCACATGCAAGCTCTGAGGTCAATGTCTCCATACAGGTCAATGGCATGATGGAGGCATATGTTGCCTCACTTGGTGCAGTTGCTGCAAGGTCAATCAGTGCACCTCACATTGCACCACATAGAATCATCCAAAGAGTTGTTGTACTTGGCTTCTCAATAAGCAATGAATGTGCCACCTTCACTGCTAATGTTGTACATCATTTGCAGCCATTGGTACTACAAACAAAAAAGAAAAATCAGTACAATATGAGGTTTTGAGAACCTCATTCACTCATCTTATCACTCTGATATCTCAATCCTTCAACCCAAGGTTCATGCATATCAATTAATTTTTGTGGATGATGCTCCAGATAAAATCATTGACATCAAATGAAGGGGGTAGTGTGCTAGGGCAAGGAGTAGGGGAGTAGACATGAAAATTTTGCACATATCACCACCCTTTATAGCATCCTTGCCCAAGAATTTTCAAACTCAATTTTCAGCCCAAGGTTACCCACCGCAGCCTTGTGGGCTCAGCCATAAGGGGGGGGATACTGTTAGGATCTCACCTTGTGAGATCCTGTTTGCTTAGTCATCATGATTAAGTAATATTTTTACCCATTTGAGTAATCCCACTCAGCCCTTTATTTACTCAGTTCAGAGTCTAGACCTTGCTTTGTTTATTTGGTTAGTTTCTTTGCACATGGTATACTTTCCTATTCTAGTATTTTCCATTGCCTCATACAACAATCTTTGTAACACACCTCACCCAAACCTTATCCTTACTCATCCATGTTTCACCTCACCTTTGTTTTAATTCCTGTTCTAGAAATCCCCTTGTTCTTTTGATTTGAAATTCTTCTGACTATTTGAAATACTAATCTAGTATATATCATGTATGTAAATTAGTAGTTCTGTAGTTAGAAAATCAATTAAGATTACCCTGAGTATTCTGTCAGACCTCGCCCTCAATAATTAGTGATCTTATGAAATCTGGACAGTGCAGCACATAAGCTGAAGCCAAGCCCTACTCCAAACCTCACTCATTGTCACAACCTTGTGCAAGCTTAACCCAAGAACTCAGCTCAACCCATTCTTAACAGGGAGGACCATAACTATGTTATGCTCTGCTAACAGTGTGATCAGCTTTTCAGCTCCTTTCTTAGCTCTTACCATGAAGAGGTGGCCATTTAATTCTTCACCCACATAGGGTGGTAACAGTTGAAGTCACCACACCATATCATAGAACACAAGTTGTCACAAAGCAAATCCCACCTGTATGCCAATAAGTATCAGTCTAATAATATAATTGTTTTGGAGTGGGTGCAGTCATTATAAAAATAGTTGTATTTCCTCATTTGTGTTTGATCTGTATTACTGTGACATCATTGGTACCTGTCACTTGCACTTGAGCCCAGCTGTTGACATCTAAGCTTGCATTCACAAGTATGATGGAGCACTTGTAGCTAAGTGAGAAGTATAATATAACACTCACTAATAGTGTGTGGCCTTGGTGTTGCCACAGGTGTCTACAAAGGGTTCTTGGAGCAGGACTGGGTCATAGTCCTTATGGCTTGTGAGGTTGATTAAGTTGTAATAGGCTTTGTCCAATTTGTTGAGGTTTTTTTTCCAGGTTCTCAGTTGCCATGGTGTCATATCAGTCATACTATACATATAGAAGGGATTGGTGGCAGTTCTCCATCACATGCATTGCTATCACTCCATCAACCAGTAGGAGGTTAAGAGGGGGGGTAGGGGAGGTAACTCATACCAGCTGATCATACACCCTGGGCAGTGGGGCAGCTGGTCTGAAAGAAAGGGCTGTTTGTCTGTATCTGCCATTACTCTTGCAATAAGCCACTGTACATATGCCATCTCTCTGGCTTCAGCAGTACACATGAACTGGGCATGTCAACTGGCCTAGGGGGCTATGTTACATGTGTCCAAGGCTCCACTATTAGAAAGTAGGGCATGTGTTCTCAGTGGGCCTTGTATCCAGCTTCACATACTTACACAGGAATGTAGGGCAGGGTCTATCCCAGCTAGCATGATCAGTGGTAGCACATGAGACACACCTCTTCTTTGTGCTGTCTGTACAGTTAGATATTTTGTGATGTCCACCACAAGTACCACAGGTGTCATGTTACTGAGGACAATTGTACAAGATATGGTTCCATCAATGACATCATAGGCATTGCACCAGCTCCTTCCTATACTTTTCTACATATACTCTCTTCTGGCAGATCAGCAGGCCATCAGTTAGAACCCTATTGGCATCTTTAGCATTGACAAGGGTGAAGAGGGTATAGTCACAAGTCTGATCTAGGGCCTTTCAGGTCACCAGCTTGAGTCAGCAAGCCTTTTTGATGGACCCTAGGGTAAAACCATTAGTCTCCTCAATTTCTCTTACCTCTGCATCTCATCCTGGATTGAAGTGGAGTGAGATGAACTGTATCACTAGGGGGTAGGAGTAGCTCTTAATCCTACCATTTGATGTAAAGGCTTCAAGGAAGTGTATCCTGGCAGCTGCTGAGTTTAGCCACCATGCAGTAGCTCCAGGAACCATCTCTAAGAGAACACCCCCATTGGCAATGCATCTAGCTCCAGTAACTTACTGTGATCCTGCATCATCTATGCCAGCAATTATCTCATTGTCCTTCCTCACCAGTCCCATGTTATCAGGACCTGTTATAACCTGACACCCTCCCTAGCCTTGACTCATATATCCAGGAAGGTTGGGGTGGCCCCAATAGCTGTTGCATTTATTGGCACATTTTAGAAGGTGGCAGTATCACAGCATCCCTGTATGTTGTCATGGTCTCTAGAGAGCTGAGATGCAGAAGTGGAGACCAAGATAGATGCAGCCTTGATCTCCTCTTCCACTTCCATCATGGCCTCCATGATGCATAGAGTCAACCTATCCATAGCCTTAGCTGCAGCTTTATCAACTACTGAGATAGCTTCCCTATCTTTGTCTAGTACCATGCTAGCCTGTCTGTCCAAGTGCACTCTAACTGTAGCTGCTATCTCCTCACCCTTTATGTCTAGATCTAGTTGGGCTATGACAAATGCCACTGAGCATAGTACATTATTGACCTGGAGTGGCACCCCTTGTAGCTGTGTGACCTGCAGCAAAGCTGTTGTCATCACCTCTATAGTCCATGGCTCCCTAGGAACTGTCAACAATGTCTGTTCTAAGTAGACCTTACCTCCATCTGCATCTGTTATATCTGCCCTGGCAGCCTCTCTATTTCTGCCTGTAATAGGGGCTTTGTTGTTACAGCTTTGCAACATATCATTAGTCATCCAGCTCCTTCACCCTTTTGTCCTCCTGCTAGGGTGGCCTCTCCTGGACCTCTTGTAGCTTCCCTCTACTAGCCATAGCTGCTAAAGTTGAGCCTTGACTGTGATAAGATCAGCACAGCCATTGCTCTCACTAGGTAGCTAGTATTGGCATTACCTCATTCTTAGTGGCCAATGCATTATTTGCCATTGATGTAGGTAATTTTTGTAGCCTGAAGCAGCCTACAGTACCCTATAGGCATATCCAAGCATATCTAGGTGATATTATAGGTATTTATGCAGTTCTAGCTATATGCTCTTTTCTTTTTTCTGGTAGTGGTAAGAGCATGAAAAAGTTTTTCAAATACTTTATCAAGCTAGACATTTGCTGGGGATACAACAATGTGCAGATAAAGGAAGGAATGAAAGGTAGCCAGGCTTTTCAGACAAACCAAGGTCTATACAAGCCTCTGGTAATATTCTTTAGCCTCACCAATAGTCCAGCCACCTTTCAAATGATAATGAATGAAATCTTCAAGGAGCTCATCAATGAATGTATTGTAATATAGTATTCATGGACAACATATTCATCTTTGCAGAATCCCTTGAAGCCCATCAGAAAACTGTACAATGAGTCCTTGAGATCATTTGCTCCAACAACCTATACCTAAAACTAGAGAAATGTGTATTCAAACAGCTAGATGTGGAATACCTTGGACTCATCCTCTCAGTAGGAAAGGTAGCCATTGCTCCAGTGAAGGTAGTACCAAGTACATAGCTGGCCAACCCCATGCAATGTTACTGAAGTGAAATCTGTTATAAATAAAGGGAAAAGAATATTCTTGGAACATAGATATATAGATAAAAACACAAAAATAGGTATAACATCGAAAGTAGTACAAAAACAGCCAGTATATGCATGGGACATCAAAGATATTAACTATATAAACCTATCCCAAAAAGAATCTCATCATTAGCTATATTCCCCATTGCTGAATGATTATTTTACATGTATTCTGAGCCTAAGACTCAGTTGCTGGCACTTTAGCACCCTGGCAGCTAAATGATTGGAAGGTATGGAATGGAGATAGGGAATGATACAGGGACATAGGAGACACTGGACAGAGTGGGAATTAGTTAGAAACACAGTAAGAATGGAATGGAAAAGGTCTGAGACAAATAGGAGCTCAGGGAGAGCCTAAACGACTGCATATATGCTACCACCAGAAGTCACCAATCATTTCATGCTTCTCACAGCATGCTACTGATATAGTGTAGCATGAGGGACAATAGAGGATCAAGGAGAGAAGTTCTAAAGACAATTTGCAATGATTTCTATCATTTCCAATAGCCCAGCTATAGCATACACAACTCCCTATCCTTGTACAGAGCAGAAATCCACCACTTCTGACCAAATCTAGTTACATTTCCTTTTTCTCTTTGTCACTAGCTTGGGATCCACCTTATGTATAAGTACCACATGTCTTATAGGTAGTACTATAGCAAACAATTCTCTATCAATTGTTTTCTCCTTGTTCTGTTTGGTGCTTCACTTGTAATCCCAATTAGGAAACATTGCTCAGACTTGTCATTTCAGTTCTGAACAACATCCACATAGGTTCTAGTCATATAGTAGCATTTGCTCACAACATTTGGAGCACCAGAAACTGTTCTTTCAATTATTATTGGATTTACAGTCTTCCCAGAAATCAGTCCCAAGCTCTCAGTACTGGCACTAAAGTGCCAGATTGACCAGAAAGCCTCTGGACCTCTTGTTGCCAGAACAACAAGATACTTTCAAGTAATAGAAATCATTCTAAATAGTTCTAGTAGTGGAGGATCACCCTGAGTCATCTATCCCTGCACCTATTCACACCTTAACAAAATCCTTCCTTGGTTTCATTAGCTTCTATCATTGAATCACTCACTGGTCACTCTACCTTTCTTGTTTTTATTTTGAATTCATCCACTGTCCTGTTCACCACTCAGCTAAATCTGATGCACTCTCAAGATAGGTAGATCATAAGTGGGGGGAAAGAATAATTAAAACCATCTGCTCTAACCAAACATGTTCCATGTCAGTGTCACAGGTGTACAGCTAGTTAATGGTGAAGCTAACAATTCCCTTGACAGAGTTAGAAACTGTACAGACTGAGATAAGAATTGGCTCTCAAAGTACTTAAATCCTATTGAAACCTCCAGGGAGAAGAATGGGCAAAAGAAAATGTCCTCAGGTTTCTGCTGGGGTTGGCATTGATGCTGTAGTGCAGAAGGTATTTCAGGGAGTCAACTCTGAGATGGGGAATGACACTGCTCAACAATGCAGAATCTTTACAGACTATGTCATGGTAGACTCAAGTTTTAGTGCAAGGTCTATTGGCCCCATCTCAGTTTCTATCCAAGAGTTTCTTTAACTATACAGGAAAGATTATGAGTTTAGGTTCAGAGATGACAGCACAGTATGTCAATCAAGGCTCTGTCTATGTATTAGTGAATGAAACATTAGCAAACTACAAGTTGACTCACATGCTCTCAGCACCACAGACTTTGTGGTTTGAGTTACAGAGTGATTGTTTAAGTTTCTCACAGATTTGCTGTACCCCTGGGCATGTGAGCCTCTTTGTCCTTAGCCCTGCCACCAAGGAGCAGTATTGTTTTACAGTGAAGGTGTGCTTTGTTAGGCAAGCATGCGAGAATGAGGGCTGCATAGTCAGTTGTAGTGAAGGGATATCATATTTTAAAAGGAGAGTTGAATTCTGCATGTTTTGCAGATGAAATCAGTTTTTTTTTTTTTTTTTTTTGGTGTGGGAATATGTATTCAGAGACAAAACATTAGACCACTTGCAATGCTGGTGCTTTTCTAGCTCTCCTGATCTAGTACTGTGATGAGCCACTTCAAGATGGTGACAGCTTGATACCTTCTAAGTCTGGGAATGAGACCCTGGAGCCAGTCAACATGTATCCAGGAGTCAAGTTTGATCTGATCAGTTTAATTTAAAGCAAGCACAATCCACTATATCAGATATCAGCTAAGGGTCAAACAAAGATACCACCACCACACATGACTAATAGAATATTTATTCAAGTCTCAATCACAGGTGAGAAGACCTGCAGTGATCTATGGTTGGGATATGATATCATCTTGGGCTGCTGTGCATCTCTTCACGAGATAGCCACTGCATTGTAGCCATCATCATCCTCTAACTCAGTCACCCCTTCTGATTGAGGGCCCTGCATATTTAGCAAATCCATGCTTGAGAGTCTGCCATGTCAGCTCTTGATTTTTTTGGGGTATTTACACTCCTTGATTGTATATCAATAACTGATGAAATTTATACTAAAAAATAGTAGCTATTCCCTTGCTTGAGTGATAAAAGAAACTAAATTCTTGGTTGGATTCTCTGGAGCTGATATTTTATCTCTATTCTACTCATAATGAAGTTCCTCAACACTAAACAATGAGTGACACAACCTTTTAATGCAAGGTCAGACCTAATGGTTTAGAGTTGAGTTGTATAAGCCTCAGAATCAAACTAACAATTATTAGAGATTTCCAGGGATTTCTATCACTGGTAAAAACTATTGTACAGTCTGTTCTACTTATATACAACACATTCATGTTGCTTAATCACCATACTTCTATTTTAGGTAAAAGCTTCAAGCAGGGATTGTCAGGGGATGACCCATTTCAAGCCCTGAGCCAAAACTAACACGGCTCAGCTGGGAATGCACTGAGCAACCCAAGGTTTTCAGCAAAAGCTTCCAAACCTTTGGCACCTTCAGGCCTGCTAAACAGCTTGGCACTTACCCACGAAGTTCCCAAGCCAGGAGCTGAGACTTAAGGTGGGAAGCTGGGGACTGAGGAAGGCTGAGAAGGGATTCACTCAACCTGAGGCCAAGTCACTTAGGCTGAGGAGAGATACCTCAGTTCAGTCAAGATCTATAAGGGCTAAGTGCCCAAGCCTTGGTTTGGGTCCCAGGAAATCAGCTCCAGGGATGCCTGGTATTTATAGAACCAGTGTGCATACCTTCAGGCCCAAGAGAGGGGTAATGTCAGGGGATGATCCTTTTCAATCTCCAGTTCAACTCCAAGATCTCCTATTCAAACTCTGATTGATCTGTGATGTCTGTTACCTCTGAGATGTCCATCACATCCAAGATGTCCATCACTCCATAACTAGACATTCTAGGATAGAGGACAGGGCCTAGAGCTAGGTACCTAGGCTTCAGACTTGGTACCAAAAGGTAGGCTTGGGTAACTCTGTATGGGTGCTTACAAAGGAATGCATGGACCACTTACATAAAGAGTATATAGAGAGAGAGACTCCCTAGTGGTGGAATTCTTAGACTTTCCTCTTAGGATTTCCTCTGCTTAGGTGAGAACCCTAGTCACACTGTATCTAGATGGTAGTTGTATAAACTTAGATTTCCTCTGCTTAGCTCCATGAGATACCTCCGGAA